>CAJPEV010006044.1:0-11814 GCA_905338385.1 Darwinula stevensoni
AGTGTCAACATTCTCTCAATGTTGATAGCAAATGTTGCAATGACATTCGTAGAAGTGTTGCAGCAACATCCTAAGTGAAAACATTGAAGCAATGTTTTCTGAATGTTGTACAGCAACTTGCAACATAGAGCAACATAGGCAACCTTTCGGAAACGTTTCATCAACATCCTATGTTACTTGGGAAATAGTAGGTGCACTGGATTAGGGTTTAAAATATTTTTTTGGCATCATTGCATCACCCCCTTTTTATATGGGTTTTACACTTGGGAACGATGGCTCCCTAAATTTCATCAGGTGTCGAAAATGACGTTCAGCTTTTGGAATGAAGAAACTCTTTCTCATCGTGCCAAAAATGTATCAGAAAATCAGTGCCCACCAATTAAGCTTACAACAAATACTTAATTTAAATGGACTGACAGGAGTCTCGTGTCAACAGAATGATGTGAATCAAGTAGGGTTAATACCTACTTGTCGGTCTGGATAATTCTCGGTAATCTTGGGTTACTCGAGGACAGAAACTTCGGGTCATAGTCAAATATGTTGAACTTCGGGCACTGGATAGTAATTTGGCTTAGGTAATATATTTATTAGTCAGTATTTGATGTGCAAAAGATCTTCTCATCATAATCTAGACACTCAATATATATGCCCTCATCGCCTATAAAAGGTCCACCATGAAGTTAACCGATCTTGGTGGGGAAAATTAGTATACAAGCTCGTAGCAGTGTGGCAATAAATCAATTAGAATTTCACAAGGCAAGAATGAAGGCTCACAAAGAAAACATGCCGAAAGCCCGAGGAGTGTAGGATTGAGGGAGGTGTCATGAATGTTGCAAATTTATTTTACCTTTCCTCTCAAGCCCCTTCCCTTTCTGGCCATTATTGAATGTCTTAATAACGATATAGCCTCGCTGTCGATCGACTGCAGCGCAATGCCGAGATTATATATTTCAAGTCACTCTGAAACTGTTCATCATTTTCATTAACAGAAAATAGAAAAAAAAAGCATTAAGCTGATGCATTAATTCCTAATAGATAAAGTGGTGCAGCATTAATAACAACCATAGGAATCCATAATTTGTCATGATAAGGCCTTTTTATCAATGCATTTTTAATGCATTGTTTAGGGGCATATATAATTTCTTCGATATTTGGGGCCCAAGGCCATAGTGAGTACCCCTCCTCCCAGAGCACGATGAATAAGTGGGTGAAATTATTTTAGGATCATCGCTAAAATGCATGAGCGTCTGGGATCTGGGCTCGTCAC
This sequence comes from Darwinula stevensoni, assembly GCA_905338385.1. Taxonomy (NCBI): domain Eukaryota; kingdom Metazoa; phylum Arthropoda; class Ostracoda; order Podocopida; family Darwinulidae; genus Darwinula; species Darwinula stevensoni. The sequence goes on from CAJPEV010006044.1 coordinate 1,268, forward strand.
ACGAAGACTACGGAAGAAGAATCACCATCTGGAAATATCCAAGTCTTCCAGGTCCCGACGCTAGCCCCACCGACCACGAAATTGCTCCCAGACGGTCGATTGGCCCACAGCTACTTCGTGTAGTCGTGCACCGCTTTGTCAGAGGAGGAGACCAGGAGACCGCCTTCATTCTTGCACGCCATCCCGGTGTCATATCCAAGGATGCTCCGCACGGTCATCTTCACGTAACTTCTCGTACCCGGCACCAGGTTGTACCCTTCCGGAAAAGTCAATCATTTAACTTAATGGTATGGTGAAGAGAGTAACATAGAAACTATTTGGCGAGAATGATTCGGATGAGGCCTTTCTGGTTAGATAAGCCTTTTCAAGTTTACGTAACCGGTTCCCACTTAGGTCGAAGAAAAACAGGCGCGAAGATTTCTCATTTTGTTAGATCTCTCTATTTGTCAGATGACGTAGTTCAATATTCAGTCCCTAGATGGTAGCTCTATGAACCTTTCCTTCTTCTCGTGCGCATGTTGGTCAGTCACACGTGCTTTCTTTTATCGGTTGTTCAGAGCCTAAGGAAAACGCCAAAGTGAGGGGCACCTGCTCACATGTAGGATGGTGACAGCGAACGTTTAAAAATAAAGGTATCCATCATCTAAAGTCCATTTATGCATTTCTGCACCGTTCGATTATAACGCAAAATTCCCATAGTTTGGGGAACACCGACGTTTTCAAGGCTGAATCGTCAGGAAAATGCTAAAACAAATTAATATAAATATTTTTTATAGGAGAAAGGGATTGACGCCATTCTTGTCATGACGGTATCAAAGCAATGCAACAGATAATTAGTAATTGATTCCTCTAGCGGCCAATGACAACGGGAAAAAAACACCATGCAGACAATTTAAGATATATAAGGCCTATATCTTCCATTCGCCATTCCAAAGATTCCCGGACAGGAAATTTGAGAGTTCTTAAAGTTCCTTCACCTGCTGGCACATCTCTGTAGAAGAACTTGCTATCTGCATCGGCAGCCCTCGGCTCGTCGTATCGGTATCCGAAGCGGCAGATCAAAGTCCCAGAATTGTATGTCACGGAGTAACTCAAGCACGTTGAATTCCTGAAACAACGACGATCACTGAGATTCCAGTTTAATCCGTCACATTGCGCTTCGTTTGCGTCTGTAAAAATGCTACCTAAGTTGTAGGGTTAACTTGGGGGAATGTGACACTAAAAAGGGAGTCCTGGCTGAAACTGCCGAAAAACTCGAATCATTGCGACATCTTTCGAAAACATAGATTAATTTCTCCATCACTCAATCCCAGCAAGGAACATTGAAACAAAAATCAATGGATTTTGCAAATTAGCCTTGCCAAAGGGCAGCTGCGTCCAACTGGGCTGAATGACACATACCCGAAAATTCAGTGCCATAGTTCGATGCATTTTTCTCGTGAATAAATCTGTCCTGCGATCGGTTATCGCATCAAATGTTGGATGCGATGAAAATGCATCACATGGAGGACAACTTTTTTATCGACGAAAATGCATCAATTTGATTATGTTTGTATAGATCAGGTATATATATAGGTAATGTTCACTGCGGCACTTCTGCCGCAGTGAACATTTCATGATGAACTTCAGCCACATCGAAATTTGCCTTGCATGTCCTATTGTGGGAATATAGTGGCTTTTTGAGCTTAAAGCTCGAAAACACAAAACCTCATTTAGGGGAGACAACGGGGCTTTTAGCGAAGGAGCTCTTTTTCTCCCATAGGAATCTATGTATTCTTATGGGATTTTTAAATATCTATGGTTAAGAGTTGGATCTCATATTGGCGATACGTGTTGCACCACCAAAGCACCATACGGAATACAAACACCGTATGAAACTGGACTCGAAGAATGAGGTAAGCGGTTACATGGGAATCTCTTCGAGACGCACGAGCAACACGCACGGGTCGGGAGGAAGGTGAAGTGGCGAAGAGGCCATGTACTCAGGCGGCTGGGTGTGAATCCTTCGACTGTCAATGCATTGCCCCGAAGGTTCATGGGGGGGAGGGAGAGGGGACTTCCTTGGCACGATGAAGTGGAATACTGAGGTTAACAAGGGTCTAGACGATGCGCAGGCACTCAAAACACCAGTCCTACTCGGCTGTAGACGCATTTTGGTTTTTCGAACGCCTTTCAGGCGACCCTGCACGGTTGGGAAGCGAAAGAAGTAAATCGAAAATTTATCGATAAAAATATCGATTCACCGCTTTCTCTGAGTGCAGGGTGAATAGAATATGTGTTTGGAACAAGGTGGATGCCCGATTTGGTGGATATCCGGCTGCGAGTTCGCGTAGGTGTGCTTCAAATCATGTGGATATCTTACTTTGGTGGATTTTTAAGCAAATGTATATCCACAGTCAAGTTGGCTTAGGCCTAAATGGAGGGACGTCGACGTGTTTCAAAATCCAACAATGGTAGATGTTTTCAATGGGAAACGGCACTGCGAATCTCGAACAGCCGTCAAGCACTTAATTCCATAGAATTTTAAAGGTCATTTCTCTCAAGAATAGTGGCGGGCGACTCACAGCTTGCAAGCCATGGCGCACTGAAGCTCCGAAAGAACAAGAAGCTCTCGAATCGGCGACGTGATCTTCATGTTCGAGTTCTGGGGGGCAAAGAACTTCTGAGTCGTGATGGTCCCCATCGCCCTCCATACGAACCAAACGAGGAACCAGAGCAGCTGCTGCATCCTCCCCCGATCCCGTTCGCTGGCCAAGTGGAGGGAAAGCGGCTCATACAGGACATAAATCCTAGTCATGTGGGAAAGGCTCATGTAACATCTTTCGTCAGCGCGGGTTGCCCGTTCCGATCGGTCGGCACGATAGAAACCTGCAACCTCCTATTAAGAAGATTTGCACCAAGTCCATACGTCGAAGTATCATCTTCCGTTTCTGCACCATGCAATCTCCTGCAGGCAATCAAATTACTGTTGAAAGGTTAAAATGATTAATTTCGTGGTGCATCCCTTACTCATGACCTCAAAGATGAAAAATTCGGGTGACTCATCTTTCAGTCAAGCGACGCAGTATTTGTGGTTTCAAAGATTGTAGTGAATTGTTTTTGCATCTTCGTATGCAATGATATTTGACGTAAACCGTTTTAGATTTTTTTTTATCCCGGAGGAAGTGCAACAACGCATTTTCATTCCCGAAAGAGGACCCAGACATGAATTCTTCCCGTGCAGAGCTCCATGCCCATGTCTCCAAGGTGATGAGGCCTGTTACAGACGCAAAGCGAAGGGAATTATTAATGGAGAGTACCGTTTGTTTGTCTCATCAATAGGAAGGAGGCACATAAATGAGACGTTGAGCAGTTTCCTCGTCGATCGGGTTCGGGCATCTGCCCGATTCTTAATCACATTTGTTATCAGTATCATTTATGTCTATTCGACTTGATACGATGAGATTTAACACGTATGTAGGTGTTAAATCCAGAAAGCAATGCTTTCCCAGGAAACTTTCTTTTCTTCCGAAAGGTGACTAGATTCATTCCTTTCCGTCGTATCATGGCGTCGACGGCCTTTCAATGACCAGCCGCTATTGAACATGTTCAAGGACAACATTGAACAAGAACACCCAATGCCACATCACCGGCTGTCAGCGAACCGTCACAGCTGATAGAAAATGATAATATTGCGAAAATGATAATAAGCAGAGGGAAAAAGTCAGTCACGTCAACCAAGGTCCAGTTGACCTTGCCTTTCCCAACTGGTTGCCATGCATCGCACGCGAGGAAACACAGGAAAAAAGATACATCTCTTACTCATCTGGAGCTGAATCTGGAGCTAACGATGGGTTTTCGAAGGCTTCCCGAAGTACCTTTCGCAGATTATGATCGAGTCAGATATAGACAGTCGTGTCTTCTGATTCTGACGCAGGAACTGCAATCATTTTATATTGGTCATGCCGATCTATTGGATTGGAAAGTATGTTCAGTGCAGGTGGTCAAAACAAACACATGGACAACAAATGGACAAAGTAACACCAGATATTCCAGCAACGTTTAGAAAATCTAAATGAACAATGTGGCATCCATGTGCAAATGTCCAAAAACGTCAACGTTGCTTAAACGTTCAAAAGGACATTGCATTGACATTGGAAATCTTTATTTACTCATTGCATATACGTTGCAGAAAAGTTTCAGGACTTATGTAGCTTCATTGGCACCCGATCCGGGCCTATACTGACATTACTGCCCGGAAAAGCATAGGCTTCACAGGTCTTGAACTAGCCCGATATTAGGCCAATATTGAAATATTTCATTCATAATTTCGTACTTCATCTCTCTACCCTGACGTTCCCATCAGCAGGACGAAGCACATCGGCAGGAGACATAGTACATATGTAGAGGGAATCTCACCTTGGATGTGCTAAATATAAAACATTTCAGGAAAATATCAAAATTCTATTGAATATGTACTAAGGAGTGTCCACGATTTCACTCCTTTCTTTCCTCATCTAGTTCCCAGGAAGAGGAAATGAAGAGTTGAGATCACAGACTGTCTACTACAGATTTAATGACTTGCAAGTTATAATCTACTAGTTTTAGGAATGAGTTCTTCATATGAATATGAGCTTAATTTTTTTTTACTCGACCCCATGAATCTGCCTCGAATATGAGGATAACAAGTGATGAAGTGTCCGTGTTCATTGATTCCTATAATATGACAATGCGAGACACATGGCAAGGTACTAAACATTCCTGTGCGGGATGATTCCAGGGAAAGGTAGAAGGGCACTTCAGTGTACTGTGAGAAAAGCGAGACCTACGTCTCCATCTCGTGGCAAGGAAGACAACGTCAAAATTCCCTAAAACTTATTATGTCCATGTTGAATCCGAATTTCGTCGCTACGTTGTCGATGTCAAGAGTGTCAACATTCTCTCAATGTTGATAGGAAATGCTGCAATAACATTCGTAGAAGTGTCGCAACAATATTCTAAGGGAAAACGTTGAAGCAATGTTTTATCGATGTTGTAGATCAACTTGCAACAAAGAGCGACATAGACAACATTTCGGAAACGTTTTATCAACATACAGTGTTACTTGGAAAGGGGATCGCATATTCCGAAACTAAATTCTGCAATTAATTAATATTCGTGGTGGATCGATAGCTGTCGAAGTGCGTGATATCCATCATGATATGTTTTTTATCTCAATGCCAAAAAAGAGTTTATCATTCAGCCTACCAGGCACAAGAATGAAGGGATGCATGGGCGCATTAAACTATGGAACCACACAGACCTAATCAATCATCAACAGGATCTTGTTTAGTCTAATATAGAATGTATAATTGAGTAATGACCAACGACGGTCAACCAAAATATCTCCTCTCTCAGTGGACCTTTTTTGTGCTTAATGGTTCTCCATGCACGCAATTCCTCTTCTTCTCATACGACGGGGAATATGCAAAGAGTCAATTTTGTAGGAAGTGGATGCACCAGTGAGGATGAAATTTATGCCTTGCGATGGTGAAAATGGAGGAGAACTTGAAAAAAAAATTGTTGCGGCAAATTGGACAGAAATGGAAAGGTGAAATTTGGCACAGGTATAAATGACACGATATTACTGAGCTGAGGGAGTATTTATTGATAGCCTTCATGGGGAATCCCTTCCGGGCATAGCTTTTAGGTGGGTCGGCTTTTCCAAGCATGTTTTTTCACAGCGAAAAGGACAAACGTATAGTATTGAAACTTTTTGGGCATGTAGTTCACCGGGCAGACAAAGAAAAGTAGCTGGCGCGCGCATCACGGACGTGATGTTGATTTAAGGAAGAATTAAACTTTTTATATACGTCTCCTCAGAGCACAACTTTTGGGTGGGTCGCTTTTCCAAATATATTTTTTTCCGCCAGCAAAAAGGGAACCGTTTAAAACTGAAACTAGGTGGCATGGAGTTCCCTGGGTCTACATTTCGAAAGAAAAAAAATATTTTGTTATAACCTATTAGGGCACTTTTTTCAGTCCCATTTTCCTGAGTTTTTTTTAATCCAAAGAAACAGAGACAGAAAATTTTAACTTCTCTCAGAAGTACCTGTTTGATGGCTGAGAAGAGGAAAAAAACTAATTTTGAAATATGTCTCCTTAGCGTAGATTATTGGATGGAAGTATTTCAAAATGTATTCTCCACCCTTACAAAAAGGGATGCAAGAAAAGATTTCAAGTTAGGCACACATAGAATCGTAGAGGTCATGATTTTGATAAAACTCAAGACTTTCGACCCCATATGTCAGGTTTTTCAATAGGGAAGGACTTTAAATAAGTGTTTGCCATTTCGCAAAAAATGAATGAAATAATCACTATTCAAGATAATAGAGCGCCGACAGCGCGACCATAGCGAGTTTGTTAGCCCTAAGGGCAGACAAACTGGCTAGTATCTAATATACAGGGTGCGGCAAAATTATGGGAACACGACCCCCAACCACGGTGAAAAGACCAATCACTCAGTAAATATCTTCATTCCGCCTCAGCCTAATATAGTCTACTCAAAATGACCTCCCCTTGCATCGATTAACGATTGTTGACGATGTCTGAACGAAAGTAATAAACTACTTTAGATGGAATAGATGAAAACTTTAAAAATGTTTGGTAAGGAAGTCGTGTTCCCGTAATTTTGCCACACCCTGTATATAGACAAACGTGACGTGACGACGTTTACCAGTCAAATGTGCTATCCCTACACCACCGAAACTTGGACATATAGTAGAATCTCTCGATGACATCCTTATCCATCACGATATATATTTTTTAAAAATCCTCCCCCCAAAATGTGTACCCCCAGGACATGTACCTCCAAAGTCGGATATTTTCTGAACTCTGCACCCCAAAAGGAACATGTGCACCAAGTTTCAGATTTCTAAACTTTCTGGAACATGGTTAGAATTAGCGTCAGCCAGTCAGTCAGTTAGTCAGTCAGTCACGATCGTCTATATATATTGGATAGTATTTCAAAATGTACAGCTCCTGAATCAAAGTAGGCCCGTTATTTCAAAAGGTGCATCTTGAGGAAGGTCAAAGATACAGTAAAAGTGAGCACAGAGATTCAGAGCCGTCTGATGATTATAACGCTGGCTTATACTGCAAAACACATCTGCATTCAATTGATTGAAAAATGCGACAAACTCTTGACAATTTCATACACATGAGAGTGTCCATGCTATTAATATGTACAGAGGAGAAAGTCGCGCAATTAGAGTCACATTTGAGATGAGAGAAAATGATGGAAATAGAGCGAGGTCTTTCACGAAAGAATAATTTCCTGAATTTTTTTAATTCATTGCCGTCTGAATTCCCATTAGACGTAAACTGAATGCAAATAAAGAACTGTAAAACTCGGTACAGTAAATATGCATACATACTATGCCTTTTCTCTAAAATGAGTGCAGCATTTGCAAAAGACAACTTTGTAGACATTCAGTTGAACTTAGGCAAAATGTAGGAGCATGGATGGGAAAGCACTTAATATGGCGATTTTGTTCAATCCTTTGAGAGATTCGTATGAACAAATTTCTCATATCACTTATCATGGGTGAAACACGAGGCTTCATGTAACTCCCTTTACTAAGCGTGGATTTCCACCGGTTGGGGGGGGGGGACATCCGTCTGGTTCCAAGTTCACTCCCTATCCACCTGGTTGTTTGATCAGATCGATAGGGGATGGACGCTTTGTAGGGGTCTTTTCCAGCCAATTAACACTTGATCACACATCATGCAGGCAAGAGTGACTCTGAAAACGTTGCGAAACATAAATACGAAGTATATACACAGTACATTTTTCTTTGAAAAGGGAATATACTGTCCTCCGAATCCGTTTGTGACATACAAAACAGGGTGCCAAATCATTTGACGCCACCTCTTTTTGAGCGTGCTCAATGCAAGAGTGACTAATACAAAGTACCAATGCAAATGTGAGGAAGAAATTTTGTCCCTGTACTGAATGAACTTTTGATTCCCAATGTAAAAGCAGGATCAGATGATATGTAACAATGGTGTAACGAAAATAGGACTTAGAAATGAAAATGTATGCTGATTGGACGGAGAATTCTTTAATTTAGTAACCTTGTGTCTGTTGATCAAGATCAACCACTTCGAAAATTTGCTGTAATTGCTGGAGATTTATTGCTGAAACATATTAAAACCTTCTAAAACATAGACATTTTTTACGTGATGTAATATTCTACGTAGTAGAATATTATATCATGTAGAATATTACCTGTAATAAAAATTTTTTATTTCATTCAGTGGTATTGTCAATTTCATTCATAGCCTAGAGGTCCAATAATTCAGATCAACCTTAATATTAGATGCGCGCTTTAAGATGAATGCATGTCTCTGTTGCCGCTAGTGGGCTTTAAATCAACATATCGAGCATGTTCTCACTGTGCACCAAGGACAAGAATCGGTCAGTTATACGTTTTTGTGGACAAACATTAAACCAGCCGATGTTCAGAACCGAATGTTAGCCCAGTATGGAAAGATGTGCTTCAGGTGGGGATGTACCGATGTATCGCCTAACACCTATATCCGCTGCGGGTTTCAGTGCCTGTGCTCAAAGGACAAGCAGAGCGAAAAAAAATTCATGAGAGCGTGAACCCGGCTAGGCGCCGGCCCTACTGTCTCACTGAAAGCTACTCCTGCCAGGCTCTCCCATAAAAAATATCGATCGGATTATATTTCGGGCGGATTATACCTGTAGTAATCGGCAAGGGAAGGTTGCGGCAAAGAACGGCAAATCATTGCATCCGCATTTACGTCATGCTTTTGCCAGGCAAGTATCACTAAATGTTTTCAGGAGGAGCAATACCTAACAAGCTAACCACTGACAGCCTTATGAAGAGACAGGACGAAAATTGGTCTCCATCCGTTGAAGGAGAGCTACCGATTATTAATACATAGCATCCAATTAGAACTATTACAATTTAAAGGCGATTTCATCTACAGGCCACAATCGACACCGGCTGATAGTTACGAGGAAATAAATCGGTCATCGGCCCTCACGAAAAATATGGCCGCTTGTAGAGTCCTAGTTTCAGGACGAAATGTGTGAGAGTGGATGGAACGATTCGAAAACTGTTGTTGTACTTAGATTATAAGACTGTTATCAATACCATTATTTCGCCAATTAATGAGCCTTTTTATCCACTCGTACACATATCGTCCTGAAACACATCTCTCCATGCTGTGCTAACATTCCTTTCGGAATATCCCGTTTTAACGTATACCCATGAAAACTGGTAACAGACGATTCTTATCATTGGCGCACTGATAATACATACCCGCCATGTTGATTCGGATTACACTAACGCAACCAATGAAATTCGCTCTAATTAAAGCGCGTATTCGGATTGAAATTGATCAGGCTTAGCACGCAACATAAAGTGTCCTAGGTATATGCTCACATGGACGGCATAGATAGGAATTTCCTTTGCTTTTTGAAACGCTCTGGTATTTATTCACCCCTTTGCACGAACCTGAGAATATTTCCAAGCCTATTCTCATATTACCAGTAGATATTAGAAAATGGGTTTGTGAAATTTACACTAAACGCATCATTGGTGCATCAGGAATTTACAAAATAATTTTTCTCCGGTAAAAGTTACCTGATATGTTCATGGTGATGTTCAAATACACGATTGAATTTCTCATCCAAGAAAAGGTTGCGATACTGTGATTTCTGTACGTGATGATGGCTATATACAAGACGAGGAAAGTGACCAGAACATCGTGCAAATTATTCATCAATTAATGGCAAAACCTTTTTCTTTTCTCGCGTTGTCTCTAAATGTTATATCTCGTTTCTCGGGCAGGGATCAATTCGGCAGTTTGATTTCGCAGATGTATCCGTTGAGGCTCCAAATGGTGGAAAAGGTATCACCCAAACAAGGAGAGCCAAAATAATTCCAAAGCAGCAAGTAAGAACCAGGGGATTCATCGGGTTGTGTTCCACAAAAGCCACCTTGACCTGGCCCGGGGAACGTCATGTTGGTGCCTGGAAATTAGAATTGAATACTTTGATCCAGCCAAATTTTCATTCAATCAGGATGTAACAGACTTCAGCCAGTCAAATAAATGCAACAAACCTGAACCAAAAATAATACGAATGACGCATTTTCATTTGTGTATAAATACAGGTAGTAAGTACCAGTGAGTTTGTTTGCCAGAAGGACAAACTCGTTATGGAAACTGGCGCTCTTTGATCAGAAGAAATTACTAATTTAAAGCATTGGTACCAAAAATTATGAATGATAACACTTACCCCGAATGTCCTCATTCGGGAAGCTAAGCATCAAGCCTTTGTATGAAATACATTAAGCCTATGCATTAAACCAATATGGATGAAGTCTGCAGTACGGAATGAAAAGCAGAGAAGAGAATATGTAAATTAGTCAAAATGTGGTATCTATCTATATATATAAAGACGTATGTCCTGACTGACTGACTGACTGACTCATCAACGCCCAGCCCAAACCCCTGAACCCAGAAACATGAAATTCGGGGAGTATATTCCTTCT
>CAJPEV010006045.1:0-11810 GCA_905338385.1 Darwinula stevensoni
GCTCTCTCTCGGGTTGACTTCTCCCCCATAGCCATGAGTCACCTTCTCGGGGCTAAGTCATTAGCTTCATGAGGGTCTTGCTCTCTGCCAGCCCTCATGTTGGGAGGTTCTCACCATGGTGGGCGAGAGTCATGTGTCGATCCACCACATGACAGCGGGGCCCACCATACCTTTAGCTCCTAACTTAAAAAAAAAAGTTGTTTCGGAGACTTGCGAACTTTTTTCGCTAACCGAGGTAACGAGGTTCATTACCCTCTACTCCCTCTTGCCGAATCATCGATCATCGTTTAGGTGGTTGACTTGCTCGGCTCGGGTATTGTCCTTGTCACCTTTGTCCGCGTTCGCGTCTGGCAATCGCAGTTCGTATTTGGTTTATGTGTTTTTTTATTATATAAGATTTCTTGCCTATAACATTCCTTTGCATTGCGACGGGTCGGATTGCCATGATTGGTCTGGTAAAGAAACTCGGTTGTGTTGTTGAAACCAGTGGCTCGCATTAAAGTTTGGCTGTGGTCCCCTATCCGCGCTCCTGAGTTCCGTTGGGGTTCACCCCGATCCTAGAGCCTCCTGTACGGCTACAGTTATCCCCGGTGTCGGCATCTGGTCTGCGGACTGGAGGGCGGATCTCGCCAATACCCCAGCATGCCGGATTCAGTACTCCGACTCAGTACTCCGGAAGGGTGGTCTGACGAGACAGGCCGCCAAGACCGTCGCAGTATTTGCACCGAGAAATATAAGGAAAATATTTTAATTTTCGTTCGTGAGAATGGAAAAAAGTCCATTTATGGAAACGGAAATAAAAATTGACAGAAATATTTCCGGCTGTGACATTATACACTGAAAATATCATTCAAGAGTATTTTCCAATAATTCATTTTCGAATTGTTTAATAAAAATTTGAAGCCACATTTATTTCTCTGGAAACGAAGACCTACTAGAGTTGGATCTGATCACAGCGCGCTGTAGTTCAACAGTGTGGTTGTTAGATCAGTGAATGCTGACCCCAAAATTGTTGCAACTACAAGGAAAATGTGTTGGGTGAAAGTTTTATAAAGAGTACCGGATCCATTGCAATTATGAAGGAAGGAAGGAACGAAAACACGTGAACGGAAATGAAATGACTGAAATAGATAGTAACAAGTTGAATTTTTTAAATTCCTGATTAAGTCCAACATAAATTAGACGAAGACTAAACTACAAAAAGTATGTGAAAATTCCCTCAGAGTCGAAAAATAAAGTACGACTAGAGTTCCAGTGGCAATATGTGAGCTAAAACTAAAATTGAAATTATTTTGGGGAGTTAAACTAATATGGAATTGAGTTCATGACCAGAGTTTTGTCTTTTCGATTTCCAATCTAGACTTTCCTTCTTGCCTTTCTTCTTGTACATGTTCTTTTACGTAACGCACGAGGAGAGTGAATTTTTTTTTTGACAAGCCCATCAGGCTCGTATCTTGCCTGCCTTTACGTGACACAAATGCAAAAGGTCCTTATAATGCCACATACAGACTCCCATAAAGTTTATAACATGTCACTAGACGTGTTTGCCTCTTGCGGATATATTATTACCAGTTGAATCAGAGGGAGGGATTGTAGGAAGGGAATTTTTTCGTTTATTCACGTTGCTAGTGCCTCTGGCGGTTGGTCGAGCCAGAGATCAGACTATCGCTCTAATCCTTGGACATGATACTGTATATTCCAGAGGGATCTGACCAGTGGCGTATTTTACGGGGGGGGGGGGGGGGGGGGGGGGGGGGGGGGGGGAGGAGTACAAGTATGGAGTCTAAATGTGAAAAGTTTTTCTATGGAAGAAATCTTAACACATGACTTGTTCACTACAGTTGTGGCTTGGAGTGAGGTGGCAAAATGTAGATGACCCCTTTTCTCCCCTGATATCGCTTGGATGACTGTTACCTTGGCCCTCCCTGACCCTTCGGCCTAAATACTCCATTGGGTCTGACTCAGTTAGGTTGGACAACTCAGGGTTGGCTGGAAGCCACATTCACGGATTGAAATGTTCGATTTAAAAATGTTCGATTTTAAAAGCACCTTTTCGTCAACAACTGCTGGAGGGTTTCGCGGGCAGGACGAAATGGATTGACTAGTCCGCCGCCAGTTTGGCACCACTATTATATTCTAACATAAAATATTAATAAATATGTTATTCAAATGAAACAAAACGCTGGATTTTGCATTGCCATAATTAAAAATAATAATATTGGGTGCGTCCGACCATCTAACCCCACCCCCATTTTCCAAATGCACCAATTTTCAGAGTTATGCTCCTCACTATTCAAACGAGACACACTGGACGATTTTGGAACTCACAAGTATCTCATGTAGAAAGGGCTGCTTACTCTCATTGGAGACCCCTAATTTTGTATAGTTTTAGTTTGGTTCAGCCTCAAAGCATCCGAAAGAGACACAAAGTTCGAATTCGGAACAGTCACACTGGAAAAATAAAAAATAGGGTAAAAAACAATTTCCCTTCGAAATGGAGGAATCACTGATTGACTATGCAATTTTCAGCAGATTCTGCCCTGTATTGATTGAAGGAGACATGCTGTTCGAATTTCAAACGGCCTGGTATTGGTGGTAGAACTCTTCTGCAAGGGAAGCATATCGATGTGATAGGACCTACTTGCCGATCGGGCTAGTAGCTGCGTTGCAAATCGAGATTCCTGCCAGATGCGAGCGAATACTTCCCAGGCACCTTCAGGTTTAGATTAGAGAACTAAGCTGCCCGCGGGCAGGCCCGATCGGTCCAACATGAGGCATGGCTCAGGCCTCATAGAACTCGGCCGACGATCAAATTTTAGATCGGAGCGTGGGGAGTGATTCCACTCAAGCGGACTGGGTCGGTTTCGAAAAAACTCATCCGTGCAGGCCTCTGATGACGGAGGGGTAAGAGAAGAGCAGAGGGAAAACGAACAGAAATAAGGCTAGGCAGGTGAGACACATGATAGTGCGTCGTCTGCTACAATTTACCTCATACATATACCGGAACGAGGATCAAGTCTCGCCATTCGATAACCCGTAAGCCTAGAAAAACGATTGAAGTTCCACCTGAATCGTGGGTCATTCTGCGACATGGTGCGCGGAAGCAGTTTGGGGTGTTATGCAAGGGAGGAGGCATGCAGGGGAAAACGCCACCGTTTCCTGCAGGATTCTCCGGCTTGGCATCAGTCAAATCACAAAGAATCAGAAAATTATGAATATTTTGGCATAATATTGGGCAGAGCCCTTCATGACAGTCGTCTCTAAATATCGGTGCACAAAAATCGTAGCATTTCCTATTCATTCCCGAGTAATCTGAAGCAGCTCTTTAGAATCCACATTCCCCTTTGGAAATCGCATTACTAGCTTTATTCATGGCAACTTCACTCCATGATTGCCCGTTCGTTTCGCACTTATAATTAGATGGCATTCTTGGGTATACCTCGGGAAAAGCTTAGAAAACGTTCATCAGTTTGATGGTCATTTATTCAACATTGTTGAAGTCGAGGTGAAGTATGTTATATCGACTAATCACGAAGCTGCAAAAGGATTTGTGCAGCTGGCCGAAATCGGCCCCGGGCCGCCGCGTCGCCGTCTACTCTCGGCGGATCCCCTGGCCCCGGGGCAAACACCGACCGCACGACCTTCTCTGGGCCCGCGTCCCCTTCGCCCGACTCGTCGACCCTGACTCGCAGGTCGTATTCGACTGCGTGGTTTCCTTTTTCAGACTTCAATCCTTTATGATAAAATTCTCGGGAATTTACGTGGAATTTAGAATAAATTCTTAAATGCCTTTACATTTTAAAAATATTATATGATACAGATAAATCATGAAGAACGTTTCAATATTTATTAGTTTGGTTGATGTCCCTTCATTGAAATGATTCAAGGTTCACATTGTCTCTCTTCATATTTAATATCTAAGAACCATTTAATGCCCCCCGAATACGCCATATTGGCAGCGAATGGCAATTCACGAAAATGATTAGTTTTTACTATTTTTTTTTTTTAGCGATATGCAGTGCATTGAAAGCAAGCAGAACATGTTTCTTTTTCTTTGCATCGAGGTTCTTGTCATTTAGGAATGTTGACATCTTCATGAAAAAAATGAGAGGGGAGCACATATTTTTCACGAAGATGCGGTAAGCAAATTTTTTTATTCTCGAAGTTTCTCGCCTAGCTACTTCGTGGTGTAGTGGTAACGTGTTTGATAGGTAATCAGGAGGCATAGGGTCCCATCCCCGGTCTTTCCAGTTTCTTTCTTTTTCCTCTCCTACAGGTATTTATCTGTTGAGTCTTTCTTTTTGGAACTGGAAGGAATCTTTTTTACTCTTAATGGGAAAACCAAAAACATTGTGTATCAAATAGCTTTGCAAAAAAAAAATGAAATCAAAGGATTTGCAAAAAAAAATGGTTTTTCAATTGCAATCACTGTATCTGAAATTAAAGAAAGCCAGAAAATGAAAGAAAATTAATGCAAAATACAGGGTGTCTCAAAAAAAGTTAACGCTGTAACATGGACCTTTCTTGCGTTACATTGAACTTGAAGACAACTTCTTTGCGCTAGTTAAAATAAGAAGAGAATGAGCTTCATTTTGCCGAAAACCAAATGAAAATTGGCTATTACTGAAGCAATATGTGGAACAGTGAAAACGAGACAGAATTCTATTCACCATCACTGAAGAAAATGTTGAAGGCGAGCGACGCCAGCGCTCGACGCCAGCGCACTTTCAGACGCTTAAGATTTTCACATGCCGACTTGGCAGTTTTGGCTCTGACTTCGTGGACCTTTCTGCAGATTCTCTGCCTAAGTTTTTGGAGAGGCCGAGGTTTGCCAAGTCGGTAAATTTGATTCTTCAAATGTCCCCACAGCCAGAAATCTAAAGGTGAAGGGTCAGGACCACGACGACGCCATGGGAAATGGAGTAGAGGAAATCTGGGACTTCTCTGCATTTCTTGAGAAACGTGTTGCCGAACTTTCTCCGAGACGCCTTGTCTGCCCCTGTCAACTGGCGTTCATCATGGATTCGATATTTAAACATTCCCAGATCTTGTCGTCGAATCCTCTGCAGTTTGCTCTTGAAATGTCAGTTTCTCTGGAGAGTCTCCTAACGGATTCCTTTGGGGAACGCGATTCTGGTTTTGAACACAACAACCACTTGGCTAAAATTTCTGGAAGAGTTTCCAAAGAGCCGGACGAGAGGCTCTCTTTTGAAATGCTTGCTTCAAAAAGGCTTGAAAACGGGCATAGAGTAATCTTCCATCCTTCCCTTTCTTGTGGACATTGGTCACCAAGAAGATCCTTTCCTTCGAGGAATACTGCGGCATTTTGCTGAAAAATTTTACAAGAACTAGCGATAGAGTATGAGAGTTCCACACTTAGGCATTACAATTGCGGATCACAACCTTCAAGTGTCGTTGGGTTTTCTTATGAAGGCTGTTCGCTATGGTTCACATGTCTGAATTTGGTAATGTAAACTCTGTCTTGCCATATCTCGCCTCTGAGTTCATGGATCCTGATGCAATCTGCAGTAATGAAAAGAATAATCTCTTCTCAATTTGACTATCGCAATTTTTTGTCTTGAATTTGAATTTAATACAAGAAAAATCAATTCTCGTTGCGTTAACTTTTATTTTTTATTGAGACACCCTGTATAAATAATTTTCATGTCCAAAAACCCCCAAAAAGGAATTTGAAAAAATGAGTGGGGCTCCAAGCGCATTTTGCAGCAGCCAAGATCGGTAAATTATTGGAAATCGAAAGGTTAACGTTCCCCAATTTGTGATGCATGAAATATTGAATTTCCTCGGGCAACGCCGGGTACTTCAGCTAGTAAGAAATATTTCTCTTGAAACACCAAGTTCATATCCCGTAGCCTTTGACATGTGGAGCTGTCGCACACACGCGCAAACACACGTTTGTCGCCCAACCTAGCTAGCGGTCAGGATCGCGCGCGTTGAATGTTTAACCTTCCGACCTCGGTGGACAGCTGAGGTCCTCCGGTTTCAATAATGACACCAGACCATACCGGAATCACATTTTAAGAAAATCATCAACAATTGAAGTCAATCCAACAACTTCGGAGAAGAAAATACAGGCCTCCATCGGGTCTGCATTTGACCAGATATATCGATAGACCCACCGAACTTTGGGGGAGGAGGCAAAACTTCAATGACGGAAAATTTTTTTCTCAGAATTTGTTCATCGCCCGATGGAGTGCCATAGCAACAAACGGAGATCTTCAATTGATTAGCAATTTTCGATTCCTATATCCTTCGATTAGTGGTGAGAGTTAAGCTTCATCATTGAGTTTCAAAGTGTGAAAATTAAGCCTAAATATCCCTCGGTGGCAAAGGAAAGCCAAATCTCCTGTGCTCCTCTTCGAGGAGCATAGATGATGCGAATCATCTGTTTGCTTTTTCATCTGCTACATGGAGAAAAATTCACCTGAGAATCGGTTTGCCCATCATATTCCGTAGAGCTGTATTGTCTCACTCTGAACAATTCCAAAATTTAAACAAATTTCTTGGCGCAGAGCATCACGTGAAGTCCATAGTGCAATGGACTTCACGTGATGGTCTGCAAACAGACTTCGGAGGTGATTGATCGTTAGGACTATGGAATGGCATCGATCAAAATTTTATTCATACTTAATCACCGTAGTCCCAATAGTGGTTTATTTCGCTAGAAAATCACTAAATCTTGTACGTGATGCAACGAATCGTTCTTCGTGTTTTATCTCAGAAATTTCCTAATACTACCACATCTCCCGTGGGAAAATTTTCCAGAGATCGAGTTTTCCCCAATAGACTTTCCTTCAGCAAAACATCTATGTGAAACAGCAGGCGAAAATTGCAACTATTTTTTTTTTTAACAGAAGAAAGTACACGACAATACGAGAAACTGTTTTCCGTGCATCCCAATTAGCCAGCTTCGCAGAGGCGCATTGTGCTTGCGACTCCCGGCTGATTTGACAGTTTAGGCAGTCGGGTCAGGAACTCGGTGGTCGTCGCTTTCAGGTCTCTTCAAGGAAGTGAATGTGGGATGAAACAAGCAAACTTTCGACGAGGTAACAATTGCTAACACGGTCCGAATGCTTAGGTCGAAGTGGAGATCTCAAGGAAGCAAGGGGACAATACAGCATCCAAGCCCTTCATTTGTGATTTGAATACATAATAGAATGCGTAGACCATGCTGGGAGTGAGCGAGTAAGAGAGAGAGAGAGGATGCGAGTTTCCTCATGTCGTCTTCCGAGGGAGTGTCTTCTTCCGAGGGTGATGCCTGCTTATTCAGGATCTCTTGTGAAGTGGAAACAGTCGCCCGGTTCCTCATTTACCGTGCAGAATACCTTGCTCCAGTTACGTATCCATTACTAGGAGACTCCATGGCCTTCACGTATTTTCATTATCTTTCCGTAATAGTACTAAGAGGGATCAGGAACAGCATGCATCGAGTCAGGACCATGTTGCTCGAGGCACTAGCTATTTTATTGCCTAGGGATTACGTTCTTTCTCAACGTTGTCTCATTATGGTCGTTCTCGAATTCATTCGTATTTCTTTGAAAAAAGTATTTTTCTATGAAGGATATGAGGGATTGGGACCATTAATCGATTTTTGTCTTGATATGAGTGCATTTCATGAGTATGAAGAGCAGCAACTCTCCGAAATTGCGATTAGTCGTGAAGAAATGTTATTAGCGGAAGAGCTACAGGAAATCAGTCCAGAGTAGATACAGTACGGCGCATTTTTGCAAAAGAGAGATGCGGACAGAACATTTCAGGAAAGAATCATGAAACCACTCTCTCCACGAGTCTCATATCCTGTTCCGGGGAATGCGGAATTCAATGGTGCAAGTGAACGGCGACGCATTTCGACGCGAGTGCTAGTAGCCTCCAGCTGGGACGAGACGATCCACACCCTTTCTAGGCGGGAAGCAAGAACAAGGCCGAGAACGACCAACCAATGCATCTGCATCTCGGTCACGCAATGCCCATACCAGCTTTATTTGCTTCGCATCCCCGATGCTCGCGTGAGGAATGTGAAGGTCACACCCTCATGCGTTTCATCTATAAGAACAGACGCGAGTCTGTCGAGTTCTGCGGACCCGACTGGTTTGGTCCGATTCTTGTCGTGGCCCGCCCTGGACCGAAATCTCTATGACCGAGCTTTACGTGCTCTACGATCGGCCCGGCGCACAGCTCGCTCAGGATTCAGGATAGTTAGTGACATCAAGAGGCTACTAGCACTCGCGTCGAAATGCGTCGCCGTTCACTTGCACCATTGAATTCCGCATTCCCCGGAACAGGATATGAGACTCGTGGAGAGAGTGGTTTCATGATTCTTTCCTGAAATGTTCTGTCCGCATCTCTCTTTTGCAAAAATGCGCCGTACTGTATCTACTCTGGACTGATTTCCTGTAGCTCTTCCGCTAATAACATTTCTTCACGACTAATCGCAATTTCGGAGAGTTGCTGCTCTTCATACTCATGAAATGCACTCATATCAAGACAAAAATCGATTAATGGTCCCAATCCCTCATATCCTTCATAGAAAAATACTTTTTTCAAAGAAATACGAATGAATTCGAGAACGACCATAATGAGACAACGTTGAGAAAGAACGTAATCCCTAGGCAATAAAATAGCTAGTGCCTCGAGCAACATGGTCCTGACTCGATGCATGCTGTTCCTGATCCCTCTTAGTACTATTACGGAAAGATAATGAAAATACGTGAAGGCCATGGAGTCTCCTAGTAATGGATACGTAACTGGAGCAAGGTATTCTGCACGGTAAATGAGGAACCGGGCGACTGTTTCCACTTCACAAGAGATCCTGAATAAGCAGGCATCACCCTCGGAAGAAGACACTCCCTCGGAAGACGACATGAGGAAACTCGCATCCTCTCTCTCTCTCTTACTCGCTCACTCCCAGCATGGTCTACGCATTCTATTATGTATTCAAATCACAAATGAAGGGCTTGGATGCTGTATTGTCCCCTTGCTTCNTGTACCTAACGTGATATCTCTTTATCCTAAGGTGATCTATTTGGAAAGTAGGATCTGCACTCGGGAATCGAATAGGTTCTTTTGCTCCAAATTTCACCTTTATGTCTCTCCCAAATTCGCCAGGGGATGTTTCTATTTCATATCGGGCAGGACCTTTCACGTCATAGTCGTAAAAATTTTCAATAAAACATACGTGATACATTCGAATGATGGAAGACTGTAGCTTATTTACCTCTATATCTGTTATAGTTTCGGAGAAAAATTTTCACCGTTGCAGGGCTCTAAGAAGGGCGACTTGTGAAATTCCTGCTTTCCCCCCACTTTAGATCTCCTAAAGTAACATGCATAGATTCATGAAAATAATTTATAGCTTACTTGAATGTACGTCTTGTGCAAACACTTGAGGAAAACCTGAATTATAATTTTAAAAATAATTTATTTTTATTTTTCCAAAATCGATGAAACTGCTGAATTTGCTGATTCTTGCTGAATTTTTTCGCCAGTAGAATATGTAACCCATCTTGAATCAAATATATGTTCATGAACTACATGCATCTCTTGTTGTCTTTTGGCATTTACATCATTCCTGCTGAATTTGATAGTATAGTTACTTTAAGGTAGTAAGGACGCCAAAAAATCGACCCCCCTGGATGGAAATTCTGTTCTGTAATTGTTGTAGAGGACCTCAAGGAAGGCCTCTGGAGCCCCTCACTGAGGTCTTCAGGTAACATACTGATTCCTTATTCGCAAAAAGCATCGCCCTAGACTAATTCATTCAAATTTGGGAGGATTTTGAAAATATGGGACAAATAGGTCCCTTGGTCCTGAAAGGGTTAAGGTACTAGGGATACCAAAAAATCGAGCCCCCTGGATGGAAATTCTGTTCTGTAATTGTTGTAGAGGACTTCAAGGAAGGCCTCTGGAGTCCCTCACTGAGGTCTTCATGTGAACCGCATGGCCAGAAAGTAGGGTCAAAGGTCACGGCTGACCCACTCCTCTTTGAAAGCCGTTATCTCCTCAACCACTTAACCAAAATTGCTTAAACTTGCACCATTTTCTTCGTTTTAAATAACTCTTTAAGATGAAGGCAGGCCTGATTTTCTAAGTTTGTTGTTACGGGCGTCGTAACGTGAAAAACAATTTCCGCGAAACCTTTCAACCTCCATAACCTGCGCAAAAATCAATGAATCAGAAAAAGCATATGTGAGTTTATGCGTTTCCTCCTGCTCTATATTTGTGGGAAGTTTCATCAAATTATCTCTTTGCGTTACTCAGGAAACTACGAAAAACTGCTCGAAAAATTCCGTTTCCAGTTTCTGGCGCGTTTTTCTTGGGGACCATCGAGGATGCGAAAGGGACACCCGATAACGAAATTTTAGATACAGTTCTTGAGAGTTGTTTCCCCAAGTTTCACGGCCCTGTGTGAGTTCCTTTTCGATCCTTACGGTTTTAAACAGACTCGTATCATGAATATCTGGGGATCGCGGTCAACTTTCACCTCTCCTGCCTCGACCCTCAGTGATTCTTTAAATATTGCGGTTCGCTTTCAAAACGGGAATGTCTGAGGAGTGATTTGACACATGTGTCATTTGTCTATTTGCATGTAACACTGATTGGGAAGGAGTTTTACTTGAAACGTTTCGCGATTCCGGCATAGCAGACGATACTCTCACGCTCGTTTCCGCTCTATGCTCCTCCCCTCTCCTTCTCCTTCCCGCACGCGCTTGGTAACCTTGTTCGATAGTAGGTCTTGCAGGCGCCACGCTCCCCTCTCCCCCTTACAATAAATGCTCAATGATATCATAACTGGGTGCTTCTTTCCACGTTCACAAGAAACTCTGTCTATTGACTTTTGCAACTAGATAGCAGACGCATTATTTGTTGTACTACAAGCATAATTATCGTTGTCATTACTTGTCCTGTACGCTACTTTCTTGACTGAAAATAAGGCTGTACCAATTGCGTTCCTTTTTTCGACTGAATCCCGGAACACTTTGGTTCTCTCGGATTCGATCAAGAAGAACATGAAATGGAAATACGAGTTCCAGACTATTGTAACATAAATAATAGCAAATTCAGAATTTTTTCCCATCAGTGAAGAGCCCTGCTTGTAGCGGCTGTTTATCGCTGCTTTCCTCAAGAGCAACCTACAAGGTTCTCCCAATAATGCATCGTATGGGCAATACCCTTTTCGGAATGGTCTTAGTGAAATGGCCATCACCTAATCGGTTCATGTCTGCACTCATAATAGGTAATTGGTGCGCGATGGATATTTTATTCGTTTCGTTATTGAAATATGTAGTGTGGTGGATGGAAGAGACTTCCTTGAAACTTCCTGTTTCCTTGTCTCCTTCTTCTCAGCCCATATCCCTAAATAGTAGGACGTCCGTTGCAATCTAATTTATATTATTTATAATTTCCAGAATAATTATTAAATTATTTTGCGTTGTATTGCGAAGGAAGCATTTGAGAAGCACTTGTATACACATATTGTCAGAGGGTTAATTTTACAGTTTCTAAGTGTTACCAACGAGCAAATTTTTTTCTTGATATATTTATTACAGAAATTCCAACTGTTGCTAAAGTGGATCTTTAAATTTTTTAACTTGAGGTTCACTATTTACCATTTAAATGAAAGCTTCTGACCAGTTACTCCAATGTAGGAAACATAAAATCTGCACAACAGCCATAACAATAAGGGAATGTGCGAACAGTTAGAGGCAAATCATTGATCCATAGCCTGAGCAAATTCCTACCTCTGGTTCAAGAATGATATCATGATCGTTCATGCATTCACACTCCAGTTT
>CAJPEV010006047.1:0-11798 GCA_905338385.1 Darwinula stevensoni
GTTTATTTTCTTGGAAATAGGGAAGAGACAATGTCTGGGAGAGAGTTTGGCGAACATGGAGCTCTTCATCTTCTTAGTGACATACTTGCAGAAATTTACGTTTCGGCTCCCAGACGGAGTGAAGACATTGAGGACTGATCCCTGGTTCATGGAAGTCCTCAGCAAGCCTCATCGGTACAACGTGGTCGTCGAAGAACGTCTTTGACCCTTCATCATAATCATCCCAGTTACACGTCTATGTTTACTCACCTCCACAGAATTGTCTCTTGCTTTTTCTTTTGTTTCACGAACAAGGCTAATCAGGACTCAAGATTCCGAGGCCCATAGTGATAGATGGTGCGAACAAAACGAGGACGTATGATATTCATAACAATATTCGTAAAGACCAACTCTTTAGATGTGAAGCCCCATCACTTTGGTGTCATGACCTGACAGTTTCCTAATGGGCTTTACAAAAAAAAATTGGGGGCGTTAAAGTCAGGTCTTCTGGCCGACCATAAAATCTCCATTGAAATGATACAGTTCAGAAACAACTTCATTTAATCTACTCCATTTTATGCGAGGAAGCGGATGCCCCATCCCGTCGGAACTAAATTGTTAAAATTAAATCCCACCTCTGAAAGCTTTGGGAAACGGGCAGAAAAGCCTCAGTTACCTTTGAACGATACACCCGGTGATGAATAAACTGATCCCAAAACTTAAAAGATTTCTACCCTCAGTTTGAGCACCGAAAATGGGTGAAGTACTTAAACAGTTAAAAAATTT
Source organism: Darwinula stevensoni (assembly GCA_905338385.1). Taxonomy (NCBI): domain Eukaryota; kingdom Metazoa; phylum Arthropoda; class Ostracoda; order Podocopida; family Darwinulidae; genus Darwinula; species Darwinula stevensoni. The sequence continues at coordinate 766 of CAJPEV010006047.1, forward strand.
TCGACTCTCTCTCAGAGTTTTCATAGATAGCTGAATTTTTATTTGCTATTCCTTCTCACAATGCAAATGTGGACACATGAAATGAACAACTTGGCTGTATAGTCTGTGAATGGGATTCTTCTTGTACAGTATAACTTCAAGCACATATCTAGTAAAAAAATATATTCAAGGTTGCTTACTGAATCATATTTGGGAAATGCATTCAACGAAAAGTATACATGGGCGCCAAAAAATTAGTATGAGGCCTGTGTGACACATGCCAAACAAGCATGAAGAAAAGCATTTTCTATGACGAGTTCAATGTTACATGTGAGAGGTTAATCCATCCAAAGGACAAGGCCTGGGCATAAAATAACATTCCAGCAGTGACTGGCTGTCAGGAAAGAGCTATCCTGCCTGCAGGCAGATTGTCTAGAGGAAAAACTCTGATTAACAGCAGAAGGACTTTACAGGAATTCTGACTCTAGATGTGTGCCCAATATCATGATATGCATTCACACAAATAGTCTTCTTTCACTTTTTGCCGAAATAGACGCTAAAGACAAAAGGGAAATGAAGTTGTATTGGCTATTCCACTTCAAAGTTTATCTATCCATACGGTTTCTATGGAATACAAATAAAATGAAATGTGCAGAGATAGTTGATAAAAACCTCACATAACTAGGCCAGCAGAGGGGTTTTCTGAATGAAAAACTAAACATTATAAATAACACCGCGTGAGGCAAAACAACGCGAAATAGCAGCTAGAACAACATTTCTTTCATACACATCTCTATGCATTCTTCGAGCATCCAAAAATATTTGGCGGTTCATCTCTAGCCGTTTTAGCACACACGATTGACTTTACAAAAGCACATTGGATTTGGATTGGATTTTATTTATTCGTCGTTCGGTTGCAAGTAGGACTTCACGAGTTATTCTTCCGTTGTATGCGGTGCTGATAAGACCCCAGTTCGAATATTGCATCCAGTTTTGGAGGCCTACAGATAAGGGTGAATCGTTGGCGCTCGAGGGGGTACAGAGGAGGGCCACAAGAATGATTAAGGAGGTTAGGGGACTTCCGTACGAGAAGCGTTTAGAAGTGCTGGGAGTGTACTCGCTCGAGAGGTGGTTACGGAGGGCGATCTCATCCAGGCTTTCAAGATAATTAAAGGAATAGATAATGTCGAGTGTGGTAGGTTTTTCCAGTTCGATGGCAGCAAGAGAACGCGAGGTAATCAACTAAAGTTGCGCAAACTGCAGGTGCGGCTCAGGTCGAGACAGGAATTCTTTTACTTGCGGAGTGGTGAACGCGTGGAATGCGTTAGATGACATAGTGGCTGCCCCCTTCTGTGGCTATTTTAAAGATGAAACTGGATGTTTTTATGGACGGGCAAAAAAGGTGGGGGGCAATGCTGAAGTTAGGTACTAGACAGTAAGCAACTAGGGATAGTAAAACCTTCTGAATACTATCACTCTTAACCAATACAGTGGCCCCCCCCCCCCATTTTGCTTTCATTGCTCTACCAGTTTTTTAGTTCCAGTAGCAAACCATGATTCAGGAGTAGCTTTCACCTAATACATTATGACTAATTCAAGGTCAGTTCTTGAGCCGCATCTCTTCATGCAAAAAAATGTGAAATTTTGGGAAAGGAAGGGGGGGTATTATCAACTATGAGGTGGGTAGGGATGAAGTCTCAAAAAAGGCTTTCGAAGTTTTCCTTATCCCTTCCAACCCCTCACCTTCCTTGGCATCTTCGTCATCTAAGCCTGAAAGAACCTCACAAGACACCTCCCGAAAGTAATTCCTGGCTACGTCACTGTCTTCACTTCAAAATAAGTTTCCTGAGGCTAATTCAATTTTAATGAGTTCGAATTAAAAATAGTTATTTAAATAGAGAGTAGAGATGAAATATGCATCTCTATCATCCAACCTTAATAGTCTTGAATCATGGTATCCAGAGTGTAGAATAAGTATCATGTGCACAAAGTTCTCCACATCAGACAGCATCGCATTACAATTGGTTCAACATGATTTATGAAATGAGACCAGTACAGGGCATAAGGAAACCTTTTTCTCCCCTATACATGACACATTGGAGGAAAGCAGTATTTTAAACATATCAATTCCTTTCAAGAAGGAATAATTCCACTAATCAATCGTTTATATTTTGTCCCAAACTGCCCTATAGCTCTTATTCTGTTGAATTCTGCATAAATGACTACATGACTCTAGTTCCAGTTTGCCTGAACCCACTCCTCTGACCTTCCAATCTTTCTTGCAATTCAGGTCTTGTTAATGGAAGTCAATGCCATGTCTCATGCCTGATGGAGGCAATGGTGAGTATTGCACATCACGCCCTGGTCAGTTCACTATCACTTAACTTTCCAGACAAAACACTTGGATATCTGAAATTAGAGATTTAAATCTTTTGTTAAACAAGGAAATCAAAGGTACTACTTTTTTAGCTGTGCATGTCCTGGTCCAATGTCTAGGGGGGGGGGGGGGGGAAGAAGGTTTATTTGACACTCTGTACAAGAGTGATGCAGAAAAGGTCTATCTCCCCATGGAACCACAAAAACCAAAATCACAAGGTTCTATTTCTCCAGCCGATCACGTGGCAGCATAAAACCTGACAGGAGAACACGCTAGAACTGGAAACCTTTCATTTCGGAAAAGGTCCCATGGTGGTTGTGGGGGCCTGGCACGAGCATGTATCGACATCGATGGCCGCATGAGACTCCATAGATTCGTGAACGACAGGGTAACGTTACGCAGCTATGTGGATGAGATATTGCGACTAATTAGTCAACCTCGTGTGGGGTCTATTGCTCCCGATTCCTTACCGATGCTAATACCCGCCCACACAGAACCGGATCGGTGGATGAATTCTCGGAGACCGAAGTCGTCGCATGAATGTACTAGCCTGCAAGGTAACGAGACCTCGACCGAATAGATGTCTGGGATCTCCATGGACGACGCGTAGCGGGCCGAAATCATTTACCACACACCGATAGAGACTTTATCGCCGCCTTCGGGCAATTGATGGCTATATATTCCCTTACGAACTTCTCGGCACATTACTCGGGAGCATGCCACATCACTGCCAGGCCTTCGTTGCTGCCCGTGGCGACCACCCTCTACGCTACACGCTCCACGCTTAGGCCGTTGCTGGACGCTTAGAGGATGGGAAAAGGCGTCGCTTTCCCCTCCTCGTTCTACTCTCCACAGAGCTTCGTGCATGGAGTATGGGAAAAACCAGGATACATGGGGAAAAACCGATCACACGGCACGAGACCATCACGATTCCCATAAGGATTCCTCCCAGTGTATCGTATCTTAACACGGTAACGATGATTTCGACGGAAAGAATGCCAGGGGATCGAAAGACGAGTGACCCTTTCTTTTATTTTTGCAGCGCACATCGATGTTCCGCTTGCCGGGGCTCAGAGCTCATCTCAGAGACTTAGGACAGGCAAGGAGGATTTCCTGAATCAAAACTTTAAATGATGCGGTATGCTGCTCGATAGGAAAATGATCCTCGACACGGCAACCCCCCCCCCCCCCCTCGGTTGGACCTTGAGAACTCCCGAGTTTGTCATCATGACAATTTTTTGTATCTCCTCCTTATTATGAGAAAATTTCAGCTTTGCATTTCGTTCTTGACACTCATGCGCCCACTCGTCGGATAGAAAACTGGAGGAATTTAGCAAATTTCTACTAAGGTTGCTTGTATCGTATGTGAATATCTCGGCTTTTTACTCGGTCGTAGGTATTCCATTCTTTGTCGTTCGGTTCGAGGTACAACTTCGAGGATTCTGCATTCACATTTCGAGTAGACGTCGAGCACTAATTCGAGGTAAAGAATACTTTCTAAAATAAGAGACGATGCTAAAAAATAAAGAGAAATGCTTTCTGTGGGAACATGTCGGTGTGCCAAGAAAGATAATCCGCAATATTAGTCCCACTCGAAACGGCTTACGTAACTCCAGTGGTTCCTCCTCACCAGTGGCGTAGGCAGGAAATCGGCAAGAGGGGGTTTGAGGCAAGGAAGACACCCGGACCCTTCGCCTAACTCCACTACCCGGAATTGACCTTTCCGAAGAAATCGCGGTCTGGCATCTTGGATCAATGGACGGACATTGGACTTTCCTTGAAGGGGGATTCCTAACATTGGATTTCTCAAGAAAGGTTCAAAATGTCTGTCAGCGTCACTGACCGGGAAGCCCAAGGGGGGGGGGGGGCTAACCCCCTAAACCCCCCCTTCCCTACGCCGCTGTCCCTCGTTTCCTCATGGAGATGGCTCTGAAAAGCCCTTATGCGCTCCGCGTTATCGAAGTCCTCGAAGACCGTACGCGCCCGAATGGGGTCTCCCCCCCCTCGTAAACCTCTCGAGTAAATACGATAGCCGTGTGTCGACATTAATTATTTTTGTAGGCTGCTTTTGGACTCTTTCCACCTTCGTTACGTTCCTTTCGCTTGCGAAACTCTTACGCGAGCGCGACACACGAAGCGGGGCCATATCGGTACCTCGTACGACGCGAGGTGAACCCAGAGCTGTTATTGGCGATCGAACGTCGATGGAGCTCAAGATCCCGTTAAATTTGGCTGGAGAGGACTGAGCGTGCTCGGAGTCTTAAAACGAGTAGACGATAACCTTAAATATTTTCCTCCTTTTCCCAGTCCAAGTCCATCCAATACGAAGGCAACCGGATATCTATCGCTATTTATGGCCGGCGTGGAGAACTTCACGTTCATCCTCGACCGAGTGCGTCGTTCTTTTTTTTCCGACATTCGTCCACGAGTCAGTGGCAACTGTCGTTCCGTTCTTCCGCCACGAACGGATTCATCTTCGAGTCGTCGGCGATTTTCTCGATTTAATTTTCTCCATGCACTTCGTTTGCGATGACTCTCTTTCCTGAGAAGCAGTCGCGATACCTCGACTCCCCAGTATGCCTTGGATTTAACCCGTAATCATTTACGAGGAAGGGGATAAAAAGCTCGAAGGCTTTCCTTCTATATCCTCATCGCTAAAAGAAATGAAGATCAAGGAGCCGAGCGATTCCATGAAATTTGAGACAAGAACGGTAGCAGTTTCATGAAATCCATTTGAAGGTCGCATAATGAATCTCGCGAAACTCGCCAAACGCTCCGAGTGAAGACTGGTGGCAAGTCCAACCATTCGCTCTAAACCAGTCGCCCTTCTCAACTCTCTATACCTTGCAAATCCCTCGGAATCACCCCTCATTACCCAGCAGAATTACGCAAATCCCCCTCGGAATAGAGGGGAACTGTGTCGTTCCTCTTCGTTATCGCATAAATTTGTAGGCTTCTAAATGTAATGCATGTCATTTTGAAGACAGTATTTTTAAAGCAGGATGAAATGTAAACATCTGTTTTAATTTTAATTTTCCGTTCGGTTCCCTATTTAAATTTGGCCTGGGCATACCCAGCATACACAGGTATGTTATTGCAACGTAGGAAATGTGTTATTTGAGTGTTTCGGCGTTCGAGTGTTCTTCCACGACACACGATGATCATCGGAATAACGTTAAAATGTCCCTTTTGGGAGCGCTGAAAGTTACGTCTGCACGAGAGCGTCGAAACAATGCTTCGACAACGTTCCACGTCCAACTCCTCAAGCATTGGATGAGCGTAAGCATTGGAAGAACGCTAAGAAAACGTCGAGACGAATCATAAATCTGCATGTCGGCCTTCCAGGTTGCTTCGGCACCAATAGACGTTTTCTTCATGCACGTCTTTGGCCACTCGATCACAACGAGTCCGCAATCTGGCAGCGGCTCGGACGAAGGCTCGAACGACCGAAGCGAGAAGATGCGGATTTAGCCGCTAAAGCGAGTCCATACCTGATGCAACTTCGATCAGTCCCCCATAATTTCCATGCGGTACTCCACCTTTCCCACAGACACCACGGGGGAAGACGTTTGATTTGTTGAAGAAATGAGTGGATTCGGTGAATAAAGCGAGTCCATACCTGATGCAACTTCGATCAGTCCCCCATAATTTCCATGCGGTACTCCACCTTTCCCACAGACACCACGGGGGAAGACGTTTGATTTGTTGAAGAAATGAGTGGATTCGGTGAACCAGTCCAAGGAGTCTCCAGGAAACTCGAAGAATGGAAGTCGGATCCTTCCAACTTCCCAGTTCACTCCACGGAGAGCCTAGTAAGAGTGGGAGATGACAATGCCAATCCACGTATTAAGCGGAGTCAAGTGTGGGGTTGCGTCCACAGGGAGGGCCGTAAGTCCCGTGCGGTTATGGGAGGCGGTGAAAGAAAAGCAGGGGAAATTATCCGTCTCGTTACTACCGCATATGTGCGGTAATGTCATGCTCTCGTGCGCAGTGCATGTGGAAAAAAGAGCGAACGTCTAAGCAGTTATTACTTTTTTCACATGATGGAAAACGGAAAATACGTTTGATTACTTTTATTCCAACCGACGGGACTTTGGGGCCTCTCTGTACATCCTCGAGTGGAGATCGATTCGGATGTGATGGATTTTTCGGCACGATGAAGCCACTCGGGAGCAGGATCATTCCTGAAAAGGAACGTTAATCGAACGTTCATCGATCGTGCCGGTGCTACTTGAACGAGTTTAATTCCATGTTATAAACGAACGTTCATCCGACGCTCTCGGGTTTAACATTGCTTTGAGCGCATCTAAAAGGGGCATTTCGAGGCCGTGCGTTCGTCGTAATGCTACGACAGCGTTAGGCCTAGTTCATACTCGTGCTGTACAGCAGCGGCGAAATCCAATCCAACACGGGCAAGTTGCATCGGACAGCATGCAATTGCAGCATCCGACATGCTGTATAACTCGAGTGTGAACTCGGCCTTAGAAGTGTTCGTATTAGCATTCCCCAAACGCTCTCGTGTCTGCCGGGTAGTTTCGCGGGACCATCTGGAACGTCGATGAGGATCCCTGGTCGAGAAATGGTGCCCCGAACAAACACCCAGTGTGAGTTTTTCGATTAAATGTGGAAGTGGAACTCCGACTGAGGGAATCGAGGGGTCTGAGGGAATCGAGGAGAGTTTCTCGATCGTAGGATGAAGCGAAACGGAGAAAAGTTGCGGAACGTTCGAAGAATGGGGAAGAGGGTGATTTCATCGATCCACTTTCCTCTTCTTCTTCCTTAAATTCCTCACTCCGTCGTATGGCCATCGTCGAATGTAAAAGTGCTCCGATGCGACGTCTCCGAAGGAAGTTTCGCGCGTTACATCGCAAGACGATCGAGGCACGAGGCAGGTCTCTTCGCTCATCAGGTCGTACATCGCCTCATCCCAATGTAATCCCCATCATATCGACTACAACTCGTATCAAGTTCATCTCGTCGAATCGACGTTTCGTCGACTCGCAATTCACCGATCGTTCGACTCGAATGTTTAACTCGCCGAACTACATTATCGACCTCAGAGAGAGGGAGAAAATGATTCCTGTTGTACGATGGAATTAGAATTCCACCCGAGTCCACCTGAGTCTTCACGAGCTTAAGGGTCGTAGTAAGCCGTTTTGGGAAGAAATTCGACACCCGTGTATACAGAAAAAATTGCTAGCAATCTTTCACCGAGTCAGAGTTGAATATGTGGTGAGTTCTACTCGGTAGGATACAATTCATTTAACATTCGAGTTGAACAATCGGTGAAATGCAAGTCGGCGAATCGGCTTTCGACGAGTTGAGGATTCGGCGAATCGAGCAATCTGTGAGTCAATCGGCGAATCGTCATTCGACGAAATGAACTTTCGACAGGTTAAGCAATCACCCGTACATCGCCTCGTGTGCGCATCCCGTCGCACGTCGCCTAATCCGCACTTAGACTTGCAGAAGAAAAGGAAACTGACGTCATCGATCACCGGCTACTGGGTCTACGTTTCCTCGTGGGGAGATGAGATCGGGCCAGCAGGAAAAACCAGTCTTATCATCTGGGGCAGAATTACGATGCTGCCTGAAATTGCTTCTCGTTCGGATCCCACTGGCTCGTATTTTCTTCAGACGGACAGATATGATGATAGGAATGAAGTCGTTCAAATATTACCGCTTCCATGAAGCAGACGGAAAGAGGAAAAACAACGTATCGACGGCCAAATCTGGTTTTTGGACTCGTCCTATGTAGACTGAGAATCGGGAAATATACGAAGCAGGACACTCTTGCGTCCTTGCGAAAGGCGTCAAGGATCTGCCACCGAAAACAAAAGAGCATAGTATTCGGCTCCAGCTGAATACTAAACCCTATTTTTACGAATACAAATGTAGAAAGTGGGATAATTTCTGACGTGGGGACGATCGCGCCACTCCGGTGAGTCGACTTTTGCTTTGGACCTATGGATACCAACTCCGTCTCGTCGGAAAGAACCTCTTAAAGGAGCAGACGGGGGAAGACGGGGAAACTTGGATTGCAGCTGGACGGGGCAAGCCCTTGGGGTGCAAGCCCTTGGGGGCAAGTAGCCAAAAAGTCAGCCTTACGCGTCCCATATCGTCCGTTCGGCGATCCAACTGGTGAGGAGTGAAATGGTACCGTCGAGCATCGATTTTACGTCTTTGTTGTCTCCCTGGATCTCAGGAGGAAAAACCCTCAAGCGTGAGGGTTTTTCCTCCAAGGATAGGTAAACGCGTTTACCTATCCTTGATGAATAAAAAGAAGAATTTCGCTAGGCAAGGCGGGAGCCTCATGTGTCATCCCACTGACAAAGGTCATGGATGGAACAGCAAGAACCACAGACATCACACATAACTTGTAGTCTCTAAGCGTGGGTAGTTAAGTAAGGAGGATTCGCAAACTTCGGAGTTTGTTATTGGCTAACACGAACCACGTGCTCGGGGAAACACGGGATCCCAGGTTCAGGGATCGCACCAGACATCGTTTCCTGCTTCTCACAGGAGAGCGAGTCCACGATTTCTCGGAGACGAAACGCAGTGTCTCAAAGCGCATGTTGACATCCTAATAGAAGACAGTCGATTATACCGGATGACCCAAAAAGTCCCGAACTTTGTGCGTCTGCAGACGGGATACCATGCTAAGCATCGTATTGAAAATTTCAGAGTGTCGTACCCAATATATGTAAGTGGTTTCAGGAAATTTTCAATGAAATTCCTTGCTCTGAACACGAGTAAGAGCTCTTTCCGTACAGGTGGTGAAATGAGCAAGAGTGTCAGTGCGTTTGCCGGCGTGTTGCCTTGGCGGGCGATCCAAGGAGGACAAATCGATAGAGGACCCATCAAATCTTTCTTTCATTGAGGTCCAGTGCGTTTATTTGCACACTCGCTCTTTTAACATCGCGCGGGAGAAAAATTGCTACTCATGTCGTTCACTACCAATTTCAAATAAAATTTGATTACATTACCTATAAAAATTGCATCTAAAAGCCTGTGAATTTATTGACGATAACTCATATGTTACACCGTCTGGAGGCGTGTGAAGTTCGGGCCTTTTTTGTTGGCCACCCGGTATGAGGAAATGCCATACGAGGCAGAGACGAAGGGAACCAGATGTTGTGAAGGTCTACCAGTTTACAGAGGGTCCTCCCTGCAAGGCTTATAAGAGAAAAAGGAATAGGATGGGAGAGCGTAGTAGAGGCTCAATTGCGCTTCGTTTGCCATGGCGGGCGTCACCGTTCTTTTAGTTGGCATTCTTCTCGTATTCATCATTCAAGATCTCATTCAGAAGATCCTACGATGGAGGAAAATGCCTCCAGGTACGTCAACTGACTCCTTCCTACGCGTGTACGAACATTAGCTCATCGGCCATCGAGGCTGATGGAACTCATCGGCATATCAGGTACATCATCCGAGTCGCATATAGGTTCTTGGTTCACCGATTCTCGCCGATTTCATGCCCTCGATGTCCCTAAAGACGTTGTTATGGTGCTCCTCCGCGAGGAAATACAGTGCTTTCTTCGATAGAGTCATTAAATGCTAACTGATAGGAAAGGGGAAGGGGGACTGGAGCCCCCTCATTGCAAGCTAAAGATTTCAAGTCATCACTTTCGTTTTCAATATGGAAAGGAGAGAGAAAGAGATATTTTCCCGATAACAATATCGAGCATACAATGGAATACTCGGAATGAATAGTAGCGATGACTATTGCAATGTACCATGAATACCGGGTGATTTGTCGGAATCGAACACTTCGGTGAGTGACCGGACGTACGGATTCGAAGGCTGCCAAACACTAGTATACCATCGGAAAAAAGAGTTGATGGAATCCCCATNTGGGGAAACCGTGTGACCTCGATTACACCATCAACGTCGCCGCTCTCAACGTCATCTGGAAACTGACCTCCGGTGAGTAAAATCTCCAGACGTTCATCGGGTCGCAACGAGACGACGACGAATGGGTGTGGAATGTGGAACAGACCAGCAATTCAGTCAAGAGGACGAGAAGGCGATGTTTTTCTTCAGCCTCTTGGATAAGAATCTGAAGGAGATCAAAGACCTCGGGGCGTTGCAGTTCTACGTCTGGCTCCGACATTTCTGGCCGTCCGTCAAGAGTTCCTTTGGTCGCATCATGGGCAGAATCGATATCGTCAAGGAGACTTTCAAGGTATTCGGGGATGGACGCACATGCTTCTGATTTCATCTAAGGGCGTGGACGAGGTGGTTTTCTTACGAAAGTTTTTTTTGTCCAAGAGCCTCTGTAAGGAGCACAAGAAGACGTTCGACCCAAACAACATCCGAGATTACATCGACGTTTATCTCAACGAGATGAAAGAACAGGAGGAGAAAGGGGAAAAGAATCCCAACTTCAATGGTAAGTGCGTTCATTTCCGTTTTTGCCATGACTTTGACCGCAGAACTATACCCGTATTCCTATCGTAGACCTGCAGCTGCAGATCAACATACAGGATTTGTATTTTGCGGGGAGTGAGACGACGGGGAACACGGTGCGATGGGCCATCCTTCTCCTGGCCCTCAATCCCGACGTTCAAAAACGCGCTCAAGAGGAAATCGACTCCGTCATCGGCCGGGACCGGGTCCCCTCGTACGACGACAAGAAAAGGTATGTTCCCTCGTTCCGTTCGGATGTAACGGTCGA
>CAJPEV010006048.1:0-11797 GCA_905338385.1 Darwinula stevensoni
AGCGGGACTGGTTGGGATCGCGAACGCTGGTAACATCTTTTCATTGAATCTTCATTGGATGAAAAACAGATGTCACTCGTGTTCCACCACCATCAGCGCTCTCCCCCTACTCCAAAGGAGGGGGGGGGGGTGAATTCATTCGATAAGCACTGTATAGTTTAATCACCAGTGTGATGGTCACAGGAGAGAGCTGAATCCAAGAGTGAGTTGTAGAAGGAAATTTAGCTGTTCCAAGAGAAAAAAATGGAATAGGATGAATTATGACAAATTCAACATTCAAGCATTCCAAAGGTGCATTGCATGACACCAAAGGTTATGTAGATGTTGAGATTTCTGATACCAAAAGTGATGAAGATGATTTTAAGCCCTATTATAGTGTGAATACATTTTTTTTATGCAATGAAGAATGACACTTGTTCCATCAGGTAAATTACTCATCATAGTTATTGAAATTCTTAGGTAAACTATCAAGTCATTTTCAGGACTTTTTCATATCAGAATTCAAAGTTTACATTGCATGCATCAATAGCCGAAAAAAAAGATAGCATAAGTGCATTGTTCAAATGTGTGCATTTTGTAGGCAACATTGTTTTCAGATGATGCAGGAGTCTAAAGATATGTGCTTCAGGGAGAAAGACGTCTGACTTGACTATCAGTACAATTTCTCTCTCAGTAAAAAGTACAGCGTAGAAAGTTTGTCTGATGGACTTGAAGCATTTCCATTTTGTTTATATGGAAACAATTTACTTATTGAGACAGAGTGCATGTGAACATGTCTAGCTTGGGCTCCATTGTAGCTGAAAGTGTCCACCTACTTGTGAAGTTTTGAAGAAACAGTGACTTTCATGGAGGGTGCAGTGGGATGGAGCAGCAGATTCTTGGAAACATTAAGAGGGGATGCGGAAAAGTTTTAGATACACCTCATGGATCTTGAAAGTTCTAGAAGCATGAGCTTCTATGGAAGCTGTAGGGACTATTGGATTAATAGTGAGGTACTATGGACCAGTCAGTCCTGATGCACTGATTGCAGGATTTCTGTTCTAGTAGGGGTCTAGTAGAGGGATGAGTATAGGTTTCATCAGTATGTGCCAGGCTATACCAAGGTTGCATTGTCTCTCCTTTCCTATTCCTTGCATACATGGGCAAGATTTGTATGTGTAGCCAGGGTTGCAAGGGAGTCATCATCAGTGGTGCATCACCAATAAAATTACTTTTCTTGTCTGGTGATGCTGTTTTATTGACCCAGTTAAATCATGAGCTATGCAGCATGATGAATCAATTCAGCTCATTGTACTCCATAGTGCACCTTAAATGTCAAGTGAAGGGGCCCCTTGGAACAGTTGGAGTGGAGTATCTGGATCCCTGCTACTCAAGCAATGGGTGATATGCAAAAAGATATAAACAATCGCATCTCCATGGCTTCCACAGTTTTGCAGAAACTCTGGTGGGCATTGATTCCCAAATGGGATATCTCTGAAAAGGATCACAGGAAGAAGCTGCCATAGTGTGGTTCTTATATTGACTGGCGGGTGTAAAACTTTGTTATATGATACCAATTGCTACCAAATGTGAGGGTCTTCAGGATTAGCAACTACTTCTCCAGATCAAGAGATCTCCAGTCCAGTGGTTTGGGCAAGTTTGTCACATGCCCCTGAGAGACATCGAAAAAGAGTTTCTCAGTCCATCATGACTGGTGAAGGACCAGTTGGCAGACATTGTGCAAGACAGAAAGGTTGTGTTGTGCAGCTTTGTCATAAAATGCTCAACATCCCACTCACTTAGCTTGAGTCCATTGCCTAGGGTTGGGAACATTCCAAGGTTGGATGAGCAGTCATGAAAACAAATGCCCAAAACTCTCATGTATTGGATATAATTTATGCAAGGTTCAGGCTTGTAGTCTCATTTGTTGGACCTCAATGAGTAACTTCTTTTATCCTCCCAAAGTGAATGGTTTTGCTAGTACATACATGTTAGTCATTTCAGTAGTCAGTACATGAGACCTCCATAAGGCACACCTTACAGTAAGGCAAATCCAGCTGTGCCTTATCATTTCTGACTCATGACTGAAGTCACCCTCCCAGATTGATAAAAAAAGTAATGTTACCTTCACTCAATAAAATTTTGTCCAGTAATTTATCCTTTATTCTTTAAACATCAAATTATACTTAACCTTTATTGGTACTTGATCATTTTTGGATATCCCTAAAAAAATATCACTGTCAACTTTAATCCAGTATGTGCATCCATTTTCAAAGCAAGTCCAGAAGTTTTCAATGCAGGTTGTTGTTTTGCTTATTAACTTCTTTAAGCACTTAGGTATGAGAATGCCAAAAGAGACAAAGGCCCCAGGAAGATCCATCCAGTTGTCGATTTATAAATATCTATCAAAATATTTTTGTTCTTTGCCTGTATGTTGTGCATTAGGTACTCCTAGTAGTACCTCATTACTACTTTCGGTACTAGATCAGTTCTTTTGACTCCGAAAAGGTGCTCCTCCAAGTGTGAGATGAGTCTGGCAATAAGTAATTGATAGAAATCGGTTAGGTAGGCTTTTCTCTTGGTCAGGTGTTTTGGCCACTCATAAGTACTTATAGGTCCTTTAAGTACTTCTTACATTACACGCATCCAGTCCGCCACGTTTGGCGCATGGAGGCACTCTGGTAGAGAAAGGAGACGAATACAGTGGCACTTCAGAATCGGTCTTGAAGTTTTCGCTCTAGGCCTGCAAGTATAATTCCCAAAGAATGGTCCTCAACCTCGTACTTCCAGATCTGAGAAAGTACTTGCCGTTAAAGGTGAAACTTGGTGGACTCGAAGTCCTGGATAGAGGCATAAAGTCTAACAGATACTGGGTGAACGCAAGTTGCGTGGACAGGAAATGTGAGCGGGAAGTTCGTATGGGACATGTGGGCGGGGCCTGTCTATGACCCCAAAAACATGGCGTCAAAAAGCCCCACTCTCGCACCTATGACTATCCTGTCTAGTTATACATAGTATATACATGTCTATGGGGCCAACCATGAACGGCAATGAGGATCAGGACGCCCTCGCATCACGACGCCCAGTGATGCCCGGTATTTGAGGATGCAGATTCTCCGAGACCGATTTGCTTCTCGCGTGTTCATGGAAGATACTGGTGGCTTGGGACGGGCCAAAGAACTTCTTTGAGGACTGTGTACCGGCGTGCAATGCAGCTAGAATTGCAGTCTAGAAGGCCTGTCGTCAGGATCCCCCTAGGTCCAGTCTCTTGTCAGACCAAGCTAAATTGGTGTGCCCAGCAGAATTGAGGAATTCAAAAGTGGGGGGAAATTGAAGATAAATTCCACTTTTGCTTAGACTTCAATGATGGGCGATTTCGAGTGCGTGGTTTGCCGACTGAGAGGTTTCTAGAGGCTTGCATTTCAGAGCAAGACCGTTATGGTGGAGGCAGTGTCATGGTATGAGGACTTATTCTTCTGGGGGCTTCTGTTCTCCGCAGCCCTTAATACTAAGATATTTAAACCTTTCTCAAATTTACGACACATCTGGAGGAGATCCTGTTCCGTATTTCATTAATAAACTCCTAGATGTTTGTGGAGGGCAATAAGTACGACTCTTTAATTTGAGAAGTTTGGCAAGTTTTCTCTGTGAATATTAAACCTACGACCTTGAAACTAGCATCAATTTCATTACGCACTAATTCGAGTATGTCTACAAAATTTCATCAAGATCACTGAACTCCTTCTTGGTGTGACTTTTTTTTGGCGATGGGTGTATGTCCACAAAATGTCGTCCAACTATGTGTCAGGAACTTGCATCCGGTAAAAAAAAATTGTATTGCCAAGTCCAAACGTGATCGTGGGTTCCCGGCGTCCAGTTGCGACACAAACTGTATGAGAACGCTTTCAAAATTTTACGCATCACATTCCAGATTGCGGATGGTGGGAGTCCTGTGTGTTCCGCGACCCGATTAGAGTTGCTTTCTCCATGATAACTTTCTTGTGCGGTTTCAGCAGCTGTTGCGGGGAAGCCCCTTGGAAACGCGATCCCCGTGGTAGCAAAAGTGTGTTCACCGAATATTATCGTTCTACGATTGATAGTGTTCGAGATGCATGTGCTTGACCACATCAAGAGACTACAGTCGAACTCGGTTATATCTTCATCGAAGGGACCCGGTGAAATCCGTCGTTATAACCGGGGTTGCCTTTATTGGCACTCCGTTTTCCTGTTTTCAAAATTGTATATACGTGTAACGTATTGCTATATAACGTTACAACTCCAGTTTACATTGGTCATTCTACACTAGATCAGTTTCAAGATTTACCCACTAATCGTGATGTTCTCACTTCTTTGGACCTTCAACTACTTTATATTTTAGCGAGGCTTCGTCGATGTCATCTCGACAGACCTAGGAAGTTCTTGTTTTGTGACATGTTTTCGTAAGCACGGATGAAGCTGTCGCGATTTTCCCAAACTGTGGAAACAGATGAACAGATGTCGTTAGCTTCACTTCGAGCTCTTTCTATTAAACTAATCAAGCACACTTTCCTTTCAATCGTGAAGGCTTCCCTCTTTCGTTTTCCATTGGCCATGTTGTCCACGAGAAATGCAAATGGCGACTGAAGATAAGGTGACCTAAATACTGGGGATTATCCCACCCTAACATCGCTTTAGCCACACCCACACGACTCTCAAGGAATGCCGAATCTAGAAAATATAAAGTTATGGCTCGCCAAAGCTAATTTTTCCGATGACGGAAATTACCGTTAAAATGACGAATTAGGGACATAAACGTTATCGATTTCGTCTGAGAGACCTTCAATGGACTTCGTTATAACCAAGGTTTCGTTATAACCGAGTTCGCTATGACCGAGGTAAAATGTAACGTACCTTATGGGCTCTACGCCGGGTTCTGGCGCTTTAGTCGTTATAACCGAGGTCACTATAACCGAGTTCGACTGCATAAGAACCCTGTATAGTCATTTATTTCATGGAAAGTGAATAAAAACAATTGATCCCAATCTAAAGGGGAAGCTGCACAGTTTCAGAATAGACACAGATTACAGGTTGGTCTTTCCTGGAATAACACGCAGTTCATATGTTCATCTTGAATTTCCCTGTCTCATTTTTTTTCCTTCACTTAAGAGATGGATCCGATAAATATGAGGCATTATGTCAAATGGGAAGGGGAGATAGGAACAAGTAAATTTGATCAAATTTTGAAGATGGAAAGGAAATTGTACAAGGGAAAAAAGGAAAACTACTCTGAGGAAGAAGCATGGGGAGTCTACAGGGTCGATCCTCTTCACAATAATTCGTGGTATGCTCTGCGGGACGGCACGTAACGTCAGAGATTAATCATATTACCTTGAAACCAAGCAACGGGAAGCTCCATCAGTGAAACATATTCTAATGACATTGCATTCAAACAGAGAGGAGCGATATTGAAGTTTGGCATCGGAAATATCAAGAGTGCCTCGTGAAGTCGATGGGAGTTTCAAGGATGTCAGAGAAGTTTCACCATTAAAGCGACTCAAACTTCATCTTCATCTGAACTTGACCTGAAAGGATCGCATAAGCAACATAATCTGGTGTTCCTTATTAATTCTGTCAGTCTGCCTCCAGAGAGTTCCGAACAAGATGATCAAGATGCTGGAGACCATCAAGATACCTAATTGTTCGTCTGGATTCTCACATGAAGAAATCGGTGGCCGTACCACAGAAACCTATCAGACGATTTTATTTGGATTGCCAGGCTTCTACTACATGTAGCCCACGCTTGTATGGCACTGTCAGAGATCTGTCAATAATGAATTTTCAGTGTCATGATTGGCCCGAAGTGGCCGCATTGACCACTCGAGATTGCAGTATCTGGTACGCAGAGAAATTAAGAATGTATTTTTGCCAGGAAAATTTCAATCATTGGTGATGCTTGTAAATGAGGAAACGATGCTCCGTCTTCAAGACAAAGAAAATCCTAGCGAAATATTTAAAATATCTGAGAGACTGATGCAATTCACTATCGCTGGACGAATCCGAATTCTAAAAGTTCGACTTCGAGTCGATCTTGGTTTTCACCAAGTACGGAAGAAATGTGTCGAAGGAGAAATAATACTTTTGGTTTTGCAGGACACGAATAGTATCGTCGCTACGATTTATGGGAGAATGTGAGAGCAAAATGCCATAATTTCTTGGCGTGTCGCTGTAGGACCTTAACTTATCCTGCAAAATGTATTTTCGTGGTGCAATACACACGGGACTAGAAAGTGGGGGAAGAATACATTTTACTGACATACAGAATGGATAAATCACAGAAGCGCAGCATGAAACAGAAGAAGAAAACGAAAGACGAAGACTTTTCGCTTCATTTTCCTGCTATAGGTAACATTGCCGTAACCAGGAAGAAGTACGTCAGTGAGCGTCCATCGATATTCTCCCTGAAGTTAGCGACACATTTTTAAGCATGGGCCGCGCGGACCTGGCAATCCTTGAATGACCCCCTCCTTATGTCTTTTCAGGAAGATCCTGAGTAATCGCATCAGTCTCATCCGATTTCTCTGCTGATCAGGACTGAAAACGGGCCACGAAGAGGCATTCGCTGCATGTGGCCATCCTAATGTTTCGAATGACAATTATCCGTTAATAATCTGAATTTCAATGATAATTGCCGTAGAAGTCATGACTTCTACTACTAAACTAACGTGACACGCTATAGTGTTTCAATCGACACTTTTGGAATATGGCCTGGGCGACACGAAATCACTCAGATGCATTTTTTTCTGCTCTGATGTTGTCACCAGCAACAAAAGGGACCTGCTCTCAACACTCAATCGTCAGATCCCTTCTATTGTTCCTCACTATTGCTCTCCTTAATTTGGTTCTTAATTTACTTCATCAGCATTGTCTTCAACAGAAGTTTTAATAAGGTCATTATTGTCCTCATCACTTTTGCACTTGCCATGACTAGTTTTAGTTTTCCTGACCTCAGCGTCTCAATAATAACATGAAATTTAGGTTTAGGTTTTAGAAACCAATGATCGCAATCTAGATTTTAGAAATAAAAAAAGACCCTCCACACCACCTCTCCTGAATCATTGTCTCTTGTCCAGTTCTCTGATATATATTTACTGCATATTCTACCTTAATTTCATGAAAACATTTTGACTCTTACCTCTCACAGATAGCCTACAAAACTCCTCCAGTTGAGTGAAAGACTACATTTATGCGTCTCAGAATTGAATCGAGCAACGGATGACGCATCTCAATAGGTCCAATATTGTGTTCGTCCAATTCACCCGTTTTCTCAGGGGCACATTTCGAGTCTTACATCTCTTTCTTGGAAAGGTACTTCTATGTTATGTCTTTCATCCAACAGACAAGACGGAATGCAGATGAACGAATGAAGGAGAGAAGTACCCAGGGACTCGAAATAAATCTGCGTTAGTGCTTCCGTGAGACCTATGGAATGAATATCCGTCGCTGGAGATCAATTGGCTGAGGTTCCCAGAGGACGTGAGGAGCGAGAATCATAACGTTTGTCGCAATCCGAAAGGGCGCGTGGCTGGACCCTATTGTGTTGTCGTAGGGGAGTCCGAGACTTGTGACATCCCTTCTGCCCTTCCAACTACCTTTCCTAGGGAAAAACAACGAAACTGGAACGCTTCGAGAATGTGCAACTTCCCTCGAACGCTTAGGATAAAAGTATCGTCTGCTTGTTCGACGTCCTCTTAGGCGTTTGAATTATCTTGCTGCAGTTTCCCTGTTATATCGAAGATGCTGTGGTCATGATTTCTAATGATGTTTCAATAGAGAGAAGTAGTACGAGTGCGAAATCTGAGCGCGCTCAGGTAATGGATTTTAAACAATCGTGTTTCAGTTGTAGAGTATCTCCAGGAAAATTGTTCCAGAGAACTACGTGTTCGTGCAAAATTTAGTATGAGAGTTCCATTAGGAATGTGTTAATGATAGGATAATATCCCACTTGTTTGGATTGATTATGTCGTAAGACATAGACCTGAGCGCATATTCGGTTTAAAGTTGCAAATCCATTGGTTGACGCGAGAGTCAAACAGTACGTTTGACTCTTGGTTTTATATAACCTTAGGTGAGTCTTGTGGCTCCCGTGGGGCATTATTTTGTTCGCTGCCCTGCATGGGCTCTGCCCATGTCAAGGTTGGGCCCGCGTAGTCCCCCATTGTGTTTTTGGGTGTGTGACCTACCGTCACGCCGCCCCTCGTCTTCCCGCTGCGAGGTCGAGTGTGGGTCTTCCGTCCTGTGTCGTCCGCCCCTGGCTGTTTCCTTGTCTGCAGTCTGACGCCGTGCTTTTCCGTCGTGTGAAACTTTTCTGCAGACTTCCATTACTCAAGACCTCTTCAACACCTTCATCTGTGATATTTCTGTTCTTTCTTAATTTAACTTGAATTAAATACTTGTTGTCGTTGTGTGAACACCGCTTTATAATTTATCATCAGTCGTCTCCTTAGACGGCTTGTCCTGTCTGCGGAGTGAGGCCATGACCCTTCCTTTTGCCTCTGATTAGCCACTCGGGATAAATTAACTTTCCCTTACTTTCGGCCTAAAGTTAACGTCGAAAGTCTACTTCCAAGCCCAGCCACACGACACATGTACGTAGTGACTTGAAGCATATCAACGTGCAAGGTTCCCCGTCAGCGGAATTTGATGTTTCCTTTACAATGCAAAATAACACAGGTCTCACGTTCTCATGACTTGCATTTATACCAGGACGTTCAGTCTCACATAGATTTGTTTGTGCTTCGAAGCTATATTCATATTCAAGAAAAAAAATTTGATTCCTCGTATGTTTGCTTTTCTCTCACGGAATCAAAAAGTAGTAGCATAATGTATGAACAGATACGCCAGACATTAGTCACTAGGGCAGTCTAGGCCGACTGTACAGATTACTAGTGAAAGGGAGGAATTCTGCGTTCAGTCACGAATGCATCCGTTGACTCAGAGTGCGGCCGTTTGACTCAAAATGCAGGACGTAAAATAATGGCATGTCCCATTTCGAGGGGCCATGCTCACCCAGCACCTAAGCAAGAGGTACTTCCATCCCGAGACGTGGGAGATTTGAAGAACCTAACTTGTGAAGGCCGAACTCGTATCTTGGGAAAAATTGAGAGGTTACTCGGTACTCGGCTATTTGTTGAGCTAAGAGGATATTGGGGAGGGTTAGAGGAATTCCAGATGGACAACGAACGCCTCGCTATGAACGAATGTTCCCTCGCCTTGTAAGTCTTCCTAGGGGAGAGCAAATCCTAACTCAAAAGAGAAATCCCAGCTAGGATTGCCAAGGTTTATTTTCTGGAATAATGAGTTACCGAACCAAAACTACTTTTTCCTGCACCTCATTTTATTTATTTTTCTTTCTTTGCGATTACGTGAATGGATGGTAGTGGTGAAGAAGTCGATACGGACTCGTACGCTACAGGGATTTTTGTAATAAAGGAGGAAACTTTCATTCTGTTGAAATGTTCATATGAGGCGTTTCAGTTCCCTGTCACCTGTGAATGTTTTTTTTCTGCCTCGAAATTTGGACCGAAGCGTCAGTGCTTGCTCCATCATTAATACAACATTTTCGTTTTATTTGCTCTACGTCTTTCTATGGCCCTCCATAGCCATTCAGCATTTTCCTAATTCAGGAACCTCATCCTCAGGAATGTCCATGTCCGGATGATGCATTTGCACAGGATTGCAAATGAATGCAAGTGAGGGTAGCTCGTATTTCCTCTCTAATGCCGGAACGAAGGCATCGATGGCATGATCTCCTAGATGGATACCATTCCCATGGTTTTCCAGGAATTCCGCCAATAAATTTCTGGCGCGTGAAAGGCGTTGCTCTCACCCAAGGTATCCATTTTGCGCGGATGTAGGAGGAAGCAGAGTCACAGTTCCAAATCTGTTGGGATTCAGATGAACCATTGAATGACCCCATATTATATCTTTTGAGGAAGATCCAGTGCGACAGAACATGTCCAGAACTGAAAGTCTTAACTTCATTTAAAACTCTGGCTCCCTCGTTCGTTTCAGAAAATAATGAATAATTATTCTTATTCAGCAATTGTTGTTTGTGCTCGACAATGCCCCCATTTGAAGTCACGAATTCGTGAAAATGAAAGTCCCATCTACATATCATAGCTGAAGAAGCATGGAAATAGTTCAATTCTATTTGTTATCGCGCGTTTTGCCATGGCAAAGGTTAAAAAGCTACGTGGATAAACTATGATCTTCCCTAAGAAACAGATCTGACAGTCGATCGTGTAGGTTGACGAACAGACCCCGACATCAGATTGACAACGGAGGTATTTCGGCCGTGAAGCAATGTTCGCGCAGAGGTGTAATGCCAGTGATGTACTGCAAAAGTCAATTGAATGCGATCAGGAATGTTGTCAGGGATTTCATTCTTGAAGTGCGTTTCTTCCATGAGCTTGGAACATTGTAAAAGGGACCCATGAAAAGTTCAAATGCGTGCGAGATAAGTGCAATAAAGAACTGGACGATACTTTTCACATCTTGACACCTCCAATTGTGATGTTCTTGAAGGGACGAATCTTATGTTCCATTCTGCTACCACTATTCCTCAAAGGATTTTTTGTATCTCTTTTCCCGCTCCGATAGCTCAATTATATGGTCGCATATTCATGGGACAAAAGGGGATATCACAAACATCGACATTCCTGTCGTTACAGGGCTCGAATTCAGCGGCATGACAGCAATAGGGACCTGATGGAATTCCGAGGTTGTGACCATCCACGGACCGGCAAAAATTGTGACCCTCGGCAAGTGCATCATCAGGAAATTCATTATTGCTGGGCTCCGATTTAGCGCGATTAGCGGCATCCCATGGGAGACAAGGTAGGCCCCCCAATGTCTGGTTCTTCTTCCCAACATATTCCCAACCGGATTCGGTCACCTTGCACTCTGGCGGGGCTGTTGGAAGCGATATTCATGTGTTCTTAATGTATATTCCCAGTTCCTGTCTCAGAAGCTTAAATATGGCAGACATGTTCTGTAAAGAGCATTCGCAATATCCGGATCATACCTGTGTTTTTCGCATCCGGATATGAGGAATTCATCTTTAGAATGACATGCATATTTCCGCTTCTGAGAATGCACAATTTCTATTTATAAATCTTTTGAAGGTTTTTGAGTCCATTAAAAAATGTCAACTCTTAAAAATGGTTTGGTAATAACATCAAGTCGTTCGATTCCATGCATCAAGCAATTTAATATAGCACCTCTAGTCTATTTTTCCACATATAGCTCGCATTACCGCTCCTTATCTTACCTAGCCATTCTACTGCAACGATGAAATGTAACACATTTAGAATCCTACCCATGCGGAATGCGATAAAATTAATAAAATCCTTTGTTTGGTGGGTCACGCACAGTGGTTCAGAATCCGTCAAAACCTGGCCATGAGTCGAAAAATGAAGGTTTAATAATTTTGAAATCAGAGAGGTCCATGTATATCTTTAAAAAAAATATCCGAGATTCTCCCTCCCTAATTGACGAGTAATTACCTAAAGTGTTGGAAAGGTTACTACAGGCGGAGGTGTCGTCATGTAGTAATCAGGTTCCTGGTAACGGCTGTTTTAAAATAAAATAACCACTTCATATATGAGAATGAAATTCACTCTGACATAAGGTGATGATAAGTGATTTTCATTCTACGTGGGGAGGTCGGAAAGTTCGCGGATTTTCACATTTTTCGGCGCCATTGAGTGATGAGTGATTGTGGCCCATTCAATTGATATCTCTTGAGCCCTTTCAACATTTTTTTAGAATTTTTAATACC
>CAJPEV010006049.1:0-11778 GCA_905338385.1 Darwinula stevensoni
GGCCATACACCTCCCAGTTGTGCAAGAACTCATACAGGCTTTTATCATCACTGAGAATCTTCTGAAATGAGGCACGGGGGAGTTTCTCCTGCATGGAGGAGTCCCAGGTGATGCGTGCTCTCCGATACCTCTCCCGACCTGCTTCTTCTTGATGCTTGGGGTTGAAACTTCGCTGTCTGAGCCAAAAAGGGACATATGGGCTCACATGTCCATCATCCCAGGTAAGCTGCAGCTTCTCCTGTCCATTCTCCATCTGGAAAAATGTCAAGTAAGACTCTAATGCTCAAAATTTCTTGCCCAACTAAAATAACAATGAGCACATTAGTATGTAGCCTGTAGCATATTGGAAGCATTTAGTCATTTAGTGATAACACTCTGCTACCCTTGTGACCATGAATTGTTGATCAGAGATTCGTTGATATGTTTCCAGCATACAAACTGAGAACTCTTGGAGTGGGATGAAACTCATCCCTGTCACTCCACAATGGCAGCATCAGCATGTTTAAGAAGCAGAAATACAGGGAATCAGTTGTGATCAGTTAGCATAGTATTAAGGATGTCAATAACATGTCATATTTTAGTCAATAATGGCGAAAAATGATGTCCAACATTTCAAGAGACCCACTCTAGAGCAGCAGCTACTATGAAAGTCAATCCATCCAATATGCTAATATGTATTTGAGTAAATAGCAGTGTCACCAGTGCTACTATATGCACCCAGGACAGGTTTACCATGGCTTTCATGGGCAAAACTTTTCAAAGCCAAAACCTGTGAGAGCATACACAATGACAAATTTGTGCAGGCAAAAGCATTATCAATCTGTCTACATGTTTTCTCCATTTTCAAGGTTAGCAGTTTTCACCTCCATCCTCATAATAAAACAGGAAACTACACAAGGCAACCGACCAAAGACCCTTTTAACACTAGATGATATAAGTATTTCAATAGGCTGCACAGATGATTCACAAATGAAATTAAGCTATAGAACTAAAGACATGGCATATGGCACATGGGAAGCACTTCACACAATATCCACTTCTGTGGTTCTTTCTTTCATTGCAAAATCAGGTTAGAACCAAATGGAGCTTTCCTCACTTGAAGGCCAATAGCAGAGGTGTCAACATTGAATTTTTCCAGATCCACAGTCCGTGAAAGGGAGTCGGGATGGAAGCATTGGGCACATTGGCAGTTATCCCTAAGCCAGACAAAGGGAAACTCTGAGCTGGAACCATCGCTCCATGAAACAAAAAGGCTCCGGTTTTTTGGCACCAGTTCTGCCTTATGGATCACAGATGAGTTGACTTTGTGTAGAGCACCAAGATTTGTTGTACCTAAAAAGCAACGGCCAGGAAGCCAGCTTCTCAGGCCAAGATCCAGGTACCTCGGGATTGTGCGGCGGATTAGAGAGGACATCCTCACATCTTCCTAAAGCTTGCACAATCCCAGAGAACAAATAACATGAAATAACAAAATATAAAGTTGAAGTATGCAAATGTCAATGTGCTTTGCTGTATGTTTGGCTGTCAGGGGTACTTTCTCAGCCCCAACTGAGAGTACATCGTGCTCTCAAAGCCAATTTATAAATCGAATATTCTTTTTCAGAGGGATTAGGGTTTTTCCTCAACAATTAGCTGAATGAGCATGGGAAGAAGTTGAGATGGCTCCTGCTGTACTCTTCGGAGCCACAATTTTCCAAGTTGACTAATATGTATAATTGAAGTCTTTACCACTCATATTTGTATGAAATTTTTGTAATTAATCAAATCTCGATCTAATTTGAAGAGATAGGGGTCTAGATCCAGAGCTGCTCCTTTCGCAAAGTTCTAGATTGATATATCAGGCTTGAAATTCCCTTCAGGCTCATCTTTAGTGGGCTCCCCATGCTGTCAGCACACAATTATACTTTCTCAATGCAGATGCATGTTTTATTACAACATGATCACAGTCAATCAATCAACAGCAGTTAGACACTTCTCAGGGAGATGTCTAGCAGAGAGGTAGGTTTTACCTTCAAGGACACAGAGCCCCGATGACATGCTATGGCAAGATATTGAACAGATTAAAAAATCCTTAACCTGCCTCACAAACTGAATGTCAATGACAATTGTGTCTCCGATGTAACAAGGATGTGGGAATTTCATTTCCTGCTTGGCTAGCATGGCTCCAGGACCTGGAAAACGGGTGCCCATGAATCCTGACACCAAAGCATTCAAGAAGACACCTGGGACTAAAGTCCCTTTGAAGCCCCGATGACTTGCAAAATCTGTATCATTGTGCAAAGGATTTGAATCCCCGACTAGAGCACAAAATTTAAGAACCTCATCCTGACTGATCTGTTTCTCCAGGCGTACATGAGAGGTCGTTGCTTCCTTGCTGGCCCATCGCCGTACCTGATGCAGCACTGCTTGCATTTCGTAAAACAGCTTTTATCAATGCTGGAGGACAGTAGTCTTCAACAAAAACCGTGGCAAGGTTTGAGAGACGCCGATTTCTGCTTCTCTTCAGACGAAGCAGACAGTCAACAAGGGGTGGGGATATGATCCTGGTTTTTGTTTCAGGAGTGATGAGGAACATAAGAGCAGTTAAGGCAGACAGAACAGTCTCTTCTCGCACTGATGAGAGGCACCTTGCGATGGTTGTCAAGGATCCAGGCACAGACAAAATGGCTTCCTGATTTTTGGGATCTGAAAATAAAGTCACACTGGATTGATTTGCTGATCAATTGCAGCTAATTGGTGTTTTACTATTGCACAACATAGATAAGTCCCTAATCTTGGAAAACACAACTTAGGCATTGATAGTCTGGCAGAAACTCACTCACCAAGGGCAAGATTGCAGATTCCTGCAATGGCAAATTCTTGAAGGTCCGGATGAGGATGTGCTACATGATCCATAAACAAGAGAGGAACCTGAAGGTCCCTCAAATATTCATAGTTGATTGGGTCATAAGCAAAGTTGGCCAAGTTTCCCAGCAACTGCTTCTTAGTATCTTTCATAGAAATACATAAAAAATTTCCAGACTCAGTTCTTGGAGTAGCCCAAAACATTACAAATAAATTATACATGGGCACCTCCAACTTAGTAGAGATGTTGCATCTTCCAAGGTAATCATAAAAAAATTTAGCAGAAAAGTTGAACAAGGATACAAATGTACAGGAGTGTGCAATAGTGTGCAGGAGTGTGCAATATGGCTTAATGTGAGATTTTATCATTTTTTGAAAAATGTTCAGCAAATTCCTTCAAGTTAGGCTTGTATGGGCTGCAATTATTTCTTAACCCTTTAACAGGAGAGCATTTTCTGTGTCCTCTTCACATTCAAGGTATGGTCAAACATCACACAACAGACCATTAACCAATATAAATGCAGTCTTACCATTAGAATCAGTGCTCTGGAACTCTGTAACAAGTTGCTGCAGATATTCTTGCCTTCCTGTTCCCTTAGCCCCGGTCCTCTTTTGAAGATGTTCAGGAGTGCTGAACATAGGTCTACCTCAATTTCACCATGGGCCTTGACATTTATTCACCAGAATAGGATTACTGGAGTTATGCCCAGGATGCAGTTCCTATCGGTCAAGAAAAGCATATAGATAGGGACTCTGCACCTTTTCATCCTTTCACAATTAGGCCTGGGTTAATTATCCTTCAATAACAATTTTCAAGGCATATGAAGCACCAGTGTATGCTGACTCAGTCAAGCCCAGCTTCCATTGCAAGCATAGGGCTGGCATTGTCGGGATACCAGTACCATACCCGATTGATCATTTTCTTATTCACTGTTGCAATAAACTAAGACTGACTTAAGCTAATCATTTAAACCTTGATTAGACTCACAAATTCACCAACATTCCAGAGAATCAATAAAAAATAATTTCAAATTTAGAATTGAACAAATCAGATTTCGGGGTTTTGGCATTTTCCTCCCACATTCTAAAAATTGAATTGGGAATGAAACAGAATCCTGATTTAAATCTGAACTGCTTGAATTGTATTTGAATGCTCAGTGGTCAATCTCAGATATCAATGCCAGCCTAGATTTAGCATTAACTGTGATCTATGATAGTGTTTTTCACTTGAATAAGACAAACCTTTCACTAAAATGAAATGCTCAAGCATGAAGGGGTTTGAGAAAACTGAAAAATTGTTTGATCAAGTAAACAGGATAAACTATCCGCTCCCCTCATCGTGCAAAGTTAAGCAAACTTCTTCGTCAAGTTTTGTCACTCCAAGCTAATCGAGCGTGAAAAGCGTAGGCCTAAGTTTGGATCACACACTTCAATACAAACACATCACACATTTCAATAGCAATGGTCGCAAAGTTTCCAGGAGGATCTGGTTTCTTTCGGAAAGGATTAAAAGAGGCATGATGGTCGTCACGTAGCCGACTACCCTTCATATAGGATGCGGTGCATCGCCCACGCACCTTGAAACAAAAAAAAAACGACACGATGACAACTCGTACAACCAGCTCCGTCAGGTTCGTACTACGTGCATTTGAAGGTTGAAGAGCCTCCCACCTTTCCCATTGAGCTCGAGACGGTTCATCATGAGAATCATGACTTACGAACAATACGTGAATACAATATTTTTTTACTGATTAGTAATAATTTACGTCAGATTCAAAAAGTATTAAGTTCTTCACTGAAGGCTTCGCTTAAACGAAGCCCATGAATAACACGAGTTGTCACGAGATTGGACATCCATGGCAATACAGCACGAGGATCGGAGCAGACGACACTGATGCTCACGAACATGGCAGCATCCTAGTCCGTGCGTTGAGTGCCTACGGCATCTCGTTAATTTTGCGATTGCGTGCTTCTCTGGCTCTAAGATCGACCTACTTCACGGCGTCTGCAGACGTAAATACTCATTTTCTTCTAGCGCAGACTGCTGGCTCCGTAGCTCGAATTTTGAATACGATTGGGGTTCCAAGAAGCCGGACGACTCATGTCTTCTCCACTCCAACGCCAAGCTTTGAAGTTGCCTCCAACTGGATTGAATGCAGCAAGGTAGACCTAGGCGTGGCACTAAGCCTATCTTTAGGTTATTTTGTGGTTGGTTTCATGTGGAAGTGTACATTTTGCGGTTTTTATTATTTTGTCACGAAAGAGTGTGCTACCTGTAAGGAATGGGATGTGAGGATAGTGTTTGTGCTCTCTTTATGCATCTTTCTTTAGCTTTTCTCACAGCAAGGCTGTGAGTTCACTTGAGGCTTGATTCCCACCATACCAGGTCAAGGACTTTCATCCTTTACCCCTACTTTTTCCCCATGGTTGAAATAATTTTTAAGAGAGTAATGACTGAAAGCCTCATAATAGGGGGTAGTTTCAGCATAATAATCACTCTATCATGTCTGAGATTTTGTTTATCTTTCCCAGATAGGTAAATTTTTATTAGTGAACCCTAAAGGAAGGTTTCGGAATCTTAAACCAATACTATGAATTTGAAACAGACTCTTTGGCAATCCCAAGACATTCTAAGTTGTTAGAACCACAGAATTTACCTGTTGTTTGTAATTTCCTAAACTCTAAAGGAAGGATCTAATGCAGATTAAATATAAAGCATACCTTATCCCTGAAAATTTATTATACCCTACTATAGTGTTGGCATAATGTAGGGAGATCCCATGAACTCCATCTCTTTTGCAGTACTTTACATTGTATCGTCCCTACTCTGGAGAAAGTAAATTGAATTATTTGAAATCACTGAGAGTGGCAAAAAGAAAATGTGTTAGGCTAGTTTTGGAGGAAGAGAGGCATGGTGGAGTTGTAATTAGGATCTTTCAGGGAGAAGTATAAGGCTAGTATGGAATCCTTCAGGGTAGAAGGCAGTTGAGGAAAAATTTTGCTTTAAAATAATGTTGGCCTTAAGCACTGTTGCTAATGTGAGGCCCATGTGTGAGTGAAGCCATTAAATTGACAATGGCTCTTCCCTGCTCTTTCAGACATGGAAGGCGGCTGTCTCTTACCAAGAGGCGTGATTTCCGACCTGTTCATTGGAAGCAGTATTTCAAGGAATCCAAGGAAGTAATCACTGAAGAAGGAACATTTCGTGTGTACACTGCAGGAACAGCTGGCCCTGTCATAGTACTCATTCATGGAGGAGGTTTTTCTGCTCTGTCTTGGTCTCTCTTTGTGGTAAGCTGTGCTAATAATTTTACATTTCATTTAAGAGATATTTTGAGGGGACACCAAGCAGAGGCAGATGCAAAAATTTTTTATAGGGAGCCGTTCCCTACTTCCTATCTACCCCCCCCTAAACACCAGTCCTAGAAGATTCCCTAAGCCCCGCCCCGCCCCGCCCCTTGCATCACCACCGTTTTCAACATGAATGCGCACAAATAAAAAATAAAAAAAAGAATCGAGAGAAAAGGAGGAAGCATCGGCCTTTGACGGACCTGGGTGGAACGTGTTCGTTGGTGAGCGTGCGGATGGTGTGGGTGCTCCGCCACAGATCTCGGATCACGATCGTGTAGCAGATGATCATGATCACCGCCGGCAAGAGGAACAAGATCACGAAGTGGTACACGTAGAATGCAACGGTGTTCAGTTGCTCGTTGTCCAGGCAGTAGTGCAACGTGATCGTGGTCACGTTGTTCCCCACGGAAAACGGTACCGTCGTCTGAAAAAAAAATTATATCGATGAATGAAGTAATTAGTCACCTTGCAAGTATGCACAGTAACTAAAGAAAAAAGTACACGAGAAAAGTAAATAAGCATTAACGTCAAGAAATAAAGCCAAATTTGGTATTGAATACGGCAATGACCGACAGAGTAAAGACACAGAAACGTAAAACGAAAAACAAAAATGAGTTGCATTGACGTCTATGCTATTCCAAACGAGAGATCGGAAAGCAACTCACTGAAATGAGGAAAAGACGTCGAGATTGGATTCATGCACATGCACTTCACAACACCGACATGCAAGCACTTCGCGATCGGCATTTTCGCATTTTTACGCGATTCATTCTTTTGGTTTTTTTTCCAGCTGAACGAGTCCAGACCGAAAACTGCACATCTTCCGTCGCGCCCAGCTGCCGGAAGTCCCTCTTCGCTTCCAAAGATAACAAAACGTCCATATCGAAGCCCTTTCACCATAAAATCCGATCCCTTCCAAGATATCCGCGTTGAGTTGCCAGAACACGGAGTGACGCGAAGTCAGGAACGGAATTAAAAAAAAAAGCGGGTGTCTCGGTGACCCCGCAGTCGGACGTTTGACACCAGAGGAGATTCATCACACTGCGATCGAACCCGACTTGTCGGAGGTTTCGGACTCTTTCGCGAACGTTTTCAACTTTCCACTCGTTGTGGATCGCGTTTCCTTTTCTGCTCAGCGGAAAGGGACTTCTTTACGAGAGGAAAAGGATTCATCGCGTTTATCCAAGGGATGATGCGATGTGGATCGTTCACACTGTCATTCCTCTGGATGACGAATGAAAGAGGATGAGAAACGGGATGGGATGCATTCATTTTATCCTATCTCTTTTCTCTTTTCTCTTCCTCTCTTGCTCTCGCTATCTTCCTCTTCCTCCACCTCTCTCTTCCTCCCCCCCCCCTCTCAGATCAATTAACATGATTGGTATTGGATCATTCATCCACATGCTCCGTCCCCTTTGTTTTTCCCCTTCTCCATTAGAACAGATCAGGGTGTTCCGCGAATTTCCAACACGTTTATTTTTGCAATAACCCAGGAACGACAATACGTAAAATTTTTTTGTTGCAGGATTGGTTCTGGTCGGTGGAGATTTCTCTGAATCGGACAAGTCCAGAGAGTCAACAAAGTAGCTTTCCTAAATCCCTTTTTCTCAGAAAACCGAGTCTTGCCAGCATCCACACAGAAAAAAAAACATCTGGGAGAAGGATACGCGGGAGTGTCGTAAAGCCATTCGAGTGGTTTTGCGGAAATTGGGCGTGAATCAACCGATTTTCGCTCCATGGAAATACTTTCCGAGTCTCTCAGTCCACACTCTTAAAAATTTGCGAGCAGTAGCTCCAGTTCCACTCCCTTTTTCCCTCTGAGAAGAGAAAAAGGGAGGAAAATCACTAAAAATTTTCTCTTCTGTTTGCTCTTCTAGAGCAAAAAAGAAAAAGAAGGGGAGTGGGGAAATGAGCAAAAAGAGAGGAAAATTGGATTTAGATTGGATTTGCCTTCTTAGAATGCAGTATCGAGTGGGAAAGGTAGAGGTCCTTCTTAAACAAATTTAAGAAAACTATGGCACTGTTCTGAATATATCAACTGGACTTAGAGAGCTTATGCGACAGTAGTAATTACGGAGACTCCTGAACCCTGCAGCAGCTCGGCATCACAGGACCAATTTCATTCGTCATTTTATCGATATCTTGTTAATCGTCTTACATTACATCGGGAAATCATTTTTTTCTCGGCCCGTGGAGGAGATTGGAACCAAGATACGCCGTTTAAGACCACTGCATGATACTGCATTACTGATGCTTACATGGAATAAATAGTACCAGGAATGATCATTAAACCTGCACGTATATCCATGTTTGAAATGCCGACAGCCAGTCCCTCAGTGCACCGACTATGGACCCATTCTTACTCGGCTCCCGTCTTTCCTTCGAAACTCCCTAGCTCAAAATGCAGAAACACATCCTCAACGGTTCATAACGACATGCAGCACGAAGAAACTTGGTGTCGGTGTGCTCGCAAGAGAGAGTCGGTAAGGAGGATCTGCGATTTCCTCCTGGCATTCATAAATACAGCACATTTTGCACTCGAGCAGTCTCGGAAATTACCCGCAATATAAATCCCAATCAGTTTGCAATGACATTCAATCTAATCGTCTCCCGTTGAATGAAGTCGATTAAAAAGCAAGGATAGCTTGCTTCGCCTCGTTCTTCTCTACTAGCGCTCGGTACCGAAATTCCTCTCGTGTGTTTTCCTCAGAAAGCAATAGATCGCCTGGTGGATTTCCATGAGAGAATTTCGGTACCTAATGGGTGACATGCACCAGATTCTCCAGATCCTCTTTAGCTTAAACTAACCTGATCTCACAATGATCCTCTGCGAGAATCCGTTCGACGGAGATGACCTCATTCCCATAGAAGTCCATTATGGAACCAGACGAGTTTAAATTTAAATGGATCTGGGGCACGTCATTCAATATCGAATGGAATTAGTTAACCGCGTTGGGATTCTCGTCTCACGGAGGCAACTGATCCCTTCATGGACAAAGCGAAAGGAAAAGGGATTAGCTGAAAGTAACTGGGCGGTAGATGGAATTGCTCCCGCAAAAGTACCGACTTTTAGCGGGAAAGACCAATCTTATTTAAATGCTCGAACTTGACATCGGAAGTCAATCGAGTAGTTGTGACTTCGTTCCCCAACCAAAAAACATCAACCTTGAAAATTCCCAGTTTGTCATCAACAAAGCCCACCGCACTCATTCTTTCGGATTTGCCGATTTCGCAACTTTATCCCAATTACTTTAAAAGAACTCGCAAATCATAAGCGAAAAACATTTAATTTTAAAATATTGGTACAGTGTTTCATCTACAATATGGTCATATAGGACAATATAGTCCTGAAACCCTTTGCCACGAGCCAACGAACCTACTTCGTCTTTACAGCAGCCGCACGAAAGAGGAACAGGATCCTTAACACTAAGTGCAATTAGAAATGGATTACCGAGGCTGGCTTCGATGAGCGTCTGGCGATACATCAGTTGGATGCGTTTCCCCTGGATTTCCTCGAGGATTCCTCGTTGCCCCCGTCGTATCGAATTCCCTCCGAATGTTGGTCATCGTGCTGCTCGGCACACTTTCGGCATCGGCCGCCCACCGTTGTCTCAAAGTTCTGAACTGCTTTAAAACCTGGCGGTGCCGATGATCTGATCTGACGACGATCATCTCTCCGACCCGGCACACAGCGGTCCAGGGCGAGTGAAAACCTGGCCGAAAATGCCTGACACCCTTCGGTCGGCCTAGGGGGGTGGATTCTTCAACGTCAGCAAAAAATTTGTCTAATGCTTACCCGATGTTGCCTATATCTGACGTTTCGAATCATTTCTTCCGTTCTTTTGTCCGAATTTTCAATGTTATCACCATATCTTGGAAATTCTTCATTTCAGATCAGTGATGTTGAAAAGGTCTCGTCAAAAATAAATGGTGCAATGATGGCCATTATTTGAGGCCACTGCGCGATGTTTCTAGGAGATTTCTCTCTTCAATAGTTAGTTTCATATCGTCTAGTCAGGGTGAGTATTGGTATTTTATTCATCGTTTGTCTAGGCACATTTCTAGGACATCAGTTTTCAGTAGAAATCTGATGTCCTAGAAAGATGTCCTGATATCCTAGTAGCACATTCGCAATCGGGTGACTATGTCCCTCTGAGTTAGGTTTCCTGGGCTTAAGGAGGGAATAAAAACACGGTCATTGTGAGCATACTCGCGGATTCTCGCAGCTTGTTGTGGGTCACACGTCTTCATTAGTTGTGCGGAAGCTTGCATATGTGTTTTTAGTTACGGTCATCCACGGCCGTCTGTAATTAAATCGAGTTTGAAAATTAAGTAGGCTGATTTTACCGTCCATTATGGAGATTTTCGTTCCTCGACAGTAACTTAAGGGTTTGGAGGGACCAAAACACCATCTTGACATTCAGCCATTCTTGTACGACGTGAGATCAAAGCACATTAACAACTATCAATAACCTGTGGAAAAACAAGAAAAAAACTTCAGTTCACCAAGTGAAACTTTCTTCTTTTTTCTGTTTTGGAACGACCCTTCTCCTAAGAGTCACAGGACGCAGTGTTGCTTTATCGGTGTTGCCACGCACTTTTGGACAACTCAGGATTAGACAAGTTGAATATGAACGATTTTTTAAAAAAAACATGATATATTTTTGGCCAGGTTTTCACGCACTCTGGACCTCTGTGCGGCATCGCAATTGCGGGAAACCGGTGATCGCCAGCCATGCCAAATAGCCTATTTATGGAATTGTGCGCCTATTTTCATTATTAAATACTTTTGTTTATTTATTATTTGCTATTTTACACCATTAGCCATAATGGTGTTATGTGGCTGTTAACCATTTACTGCATGATAAAGATAGAGACTAGGAGAAAAATTTTCAAGTTTCGTATATACTTTCTCAAAGGTACGAAAATAAGATATTTTGCACCAAACTGATCAAATTTGTTCATTTTATTGCAATTTTTTTCCAAAATGGAAGAATTTGCACCAATAGAAAAACTACAACAGGTAGAATTTGTAAGATACCAAAGATACAAGATGAAGATATAAGGCAAGACAAAATATGAATGACAACATATTTTAAAGACGCAATATACAATATTTAAAAAAAAACTAAACTTAAAGTTACATTTCAATTTATTTTAAATTTTAAATTTAAAATTGCAAAAAATTAAGACTAAAGGTCTTTTCTCAGTCTTGGCGTTGACTCAATAATATCAACTCGTTTCCAGTTGGTAACACGCACATATTTAGAAATTATTTATGTTCTGCCTGATTGGGGACATGAATATTTCCGGAATTCATTTCCCACACGGTGACTCTTCAACTATTATAAAAACAAATTAATCGAGTATATTCACAATCGGGAATACGATGTAGTGAAGGATTAAAATGTACTCATTAACCTTGTACATTACTACAACATTCAGATCTGCTCAATTTGCATGTGAATACGATGGATACTTGGCATTTTTTCGCAAGTAATCTTTCTCTTACCGACTGATATGCAACGGCAGGCAGTATATATATTGGCTGAAGAAGGGACTGCTGAATGCCGAGACAGAGAG
>CAJPEV010006050.1:0-11774 GCA_905338385.1 Darwinula stevensoni
GGGCCCTGAGGATAAGGCGGTACACGAAAAAGGTCAATTACTTCCGCTTCATGAACAACCAGGAGCTATTCTACCGGGAACTGGGAGCGAAACCCATAGAAATGAAGAAGATCCCTGGCAAGGCGGAACTGGAAGAATTCTGGTCAAAGATCATGGAGTACCTGGTGAGCCAAAACGTCGATGCCATATGGCTCCGACGTCAGAGGGAGTCAGCAGACACTCCCGAAATCAGTGACCCCCAAATTACGACATCTGATCTCAAGAAGGCGCTCAAACATACAAACAGCGAACTGAAAGAGCCCGGGACACGACCGTCTTCCGAACTTCTGGCTGAAGCAGTTGACATCGCTACATGAACAACTCCCCAGAGAAATGCAGAAAGTAGTGACGAATCCCTCGGAGGTGCCGGACTGGCAGGAGTCACATACCTACAGCCGAAACCGATCTACCTCGGAATTACAGGCCTATCACCTGCCTGCCAACCGTCTACAAAGTGCTGTCTTCCATCCTGGCAGCACGAATCGAACGACACATCTCGGACAACAACATGTCAGAAGAGCAAAAGGGTTGCCGGAAGAGATCGTACGGCTGCAAGGAACAGCTACTACTCAACCGTATGATCATGGATGATGCCAGAAACAGGAAGAACCTCTCGATGGCATAGATCGACTACCAGAAGGATACGACTCTGTGCCCCATTCATGGATCATCGAGTGCCTCAGGATGTACAAGATCAACCCTGTGGTGGTCAACTTCCTACAACGGACCATGCCCCGCTGGAAAACGGTCATGTCCCTAAGTGGACAAGACTCCACCCTGACAACCCGCGAGATTTCGATCAACCGCGGGATCTTCCAGGGAGACACGCTGTCTCCTCTCCTCTTCTGTCTGGCTCTCAATCCACTCAGTAACGAATTGTCTCGGACTGAATGCGGCTATTTACGTAGGAAAGGGGAAGAATGCAGACCATCGCATGGACGACCTGAAACTCTACGCCTCCAACGAGAAAGAGCTCGATAGCCTACTCAACGTCGTCAGCATCTTCTCGAAAGACATCTGCATGAAATTCGGACTCGACAAGTGCGCGAAACTCTGTCCACCGCGGAGTCCTCACCCCTATGGGAGACATCACCACCATCAACGACGAACAACTCCGAGAGCTCACGGCCACTGACACCTATAAATATCTCGGTGTGGAAGGGAACTCTCACTCCGTGGCTGCCAAGTGCACGAAGCAGAGACTGACGACAGAATACAAACGCAGAGTCCGCCTCGTACTAGGGGGGAACAAGGCACAGTCAACCAGTCGCCTTTCTGTCGTCCTGGAATCGTGTCGAATTTCCATTGAAGTTCCTAGGACAAAAAAGAAACGGTGGCGAATCACCAGAGTGAAGGAAGGGGCTTCTCCTCCAGTTGAATTTTTTTTTAGAGGATCAAGCATTGCCTTCTTGGGGTGAGGATTTGTCAGAAGAGGGGAAGTAAATATGAAGCTACCTGACGATTGATTCCTCGTACGTTTCTCGCCTCCATTCTTGTTCTCTTGTGTCACAAGAGCGCGATGTACCAATGGCCTCATGACCCTCATGTTCAACATGAGGGTCTCACCCAGGCCAAAATGTTCGAC
This sequence comes from Darwinula stevensoni, assembly GCA_905338385.1. Taxonomy (NCBI): domain Eukaryota; kingdom Metazoa; phylum Arthropoda; class Ostracoda; order Podocopida; family Darwinulidae; genus Darwinula; species Darwinula stevensoni. Next base: position 1,625 of record CAJPEV010006050.1, read on the forward strand.
CTTTCGTAACGTGACAGTCGATGACAGCGTCCAGTGACCTTTCATTTCCCCTCATTAACCTTATGAACTACAGCCTGAAACATTGCAGCCCATTGTACTGATCACCAATCGGGACGTTAACCAGGGTATTCATCATGAACGGTTAGGGTGGCCGCTTACGACTTGGGTGGGGGGAATGAAGGAAGCGAGAGTGATGGGGGAATTAGCGAGCGTAGAATCAGCTGGAGAAGGGGGTCAATCCCATTCCCATCACGCGGTATTCTCCGTGAGTGTGTCGGATCTGGCAACCCTGGATGCAGGGACGCAAGGATGCAGGGATGCTTACCATGTTCTTCCCTGGATGCAGGGATGCTTACCATGTTCTTCCCCTACCACATTCTGGCAGCCCTTGAAAGTGCCAGGAAACTTTTCGCCTCTTGAAATCTGCGATCGGAATCTATTCTCCCGCCAACCAGCTTGTGTAGCCCACATTCTGCTACCCTATCTCTTCGACTCATGAGTCGAAATGAACCCGAATGATAGGCTATTAATAGGTCTAAATTTTTATTCGTAGATGTATTTCATCCCTTGGCCTTCGAAATCAAATGATCTCTTCTATTGCCCCATATCTCCCCGTCACAAATTGATCATAGAGCGATTTCCTCTCTGTTTGCGTTTCGCGGGTTTAGCGTGGCGATGCGTTCGAAATGAAAAGTTTGCTCAGGTTGTTAATTCCACTCAGAATAGAGCTCCAGTTGTCGACTTACGGTATTGTCGTAATTATGACAATCCGAGCTAAGCCAAAGAGAAGTGCAGAAACTTCTGGTTGAGCATTCAGACTTTCGGAGCGCTCGTGAAGTGGCTTCGATATTGTGGGGAAAGAAATGGCTAGAGCCAAGGGTAAAGAAAAAGAAGGAAAGGGGGAACTGAGAAGGGAGAACTCATAGGAAAAATTCCCGATGGCCGGGTGAGTCTCCCCCCTCCCTGGCTGGAACATTTCCTATGTGCGAATTATTTCTAAATATATAAATGGGCCAAAACATGTGAAATTACCTGAAAGGATGGCAGAAAATAGGAGCGAACTTTCAGTCTTCTCCGACCATTCTTACTACATCAGGGCAGAAACCTTGGGATCACCAACGTGTGATGAATCCAACACGAGCGATTACTCCATGGGGCTTCGGAAAACTGGCGCAACAGAATGCCGCAGGGTGAAAAACGGACCGCGGTGTTGGCAACCGTGTGAATACCGTGACGTCATCGGGCCCGCCTGACGTCATTGACATTGACCCCATTATACCACAGCCGGTGGCACCGCTACGTGCTGTTTCCTGTTCCTCTATTCCTGCCTCACTCTCTCTTTCTCTTCCCCCACAGCCAAGGTCATCCTGTTATCCCTTCGATTTTATTCTTTCCATAATTCTATATGCTGACTTTCTTCACTGAGTGCGTTGGGGTGGGGGGAGGGGAGGGGAGGTGAGGCGACTCCACCAACCGAATTGTCATGTCTTTATTATTATTATTATTTTAAGGTTAATGTTTGTTTTAAGATTGAGGAACTACTTCACTCAAGACCGCTTGGAAGAGGTACTCGTCCCCATAATCTTTAAATGGGATTAAGTGTTCACCCGCAGTTGGATGCTTGGAGTTAACTCTGTGCGGATACAACAGATGAACTTGGAAATGTTATGCCTCCAGCTTCCATCGAGACAGGAATGATGACGTTTCGCAAGGGTTAACAATATTACTAAAGCTCATGACAACTTTCTTAAGGCAGACATCTTTTGAAAGAAAAATATATATTTAGATTTTTGAGAGAGGAAAGTTTTTGCGGAGATCGCAGCTGTAGTATTCCTGTAAGCGTTGAGTGACGCGTCCACCACCCTCGGACCCAGAACGAGTGGCGAGGCTAGTGCGATGTGATTCCCTCAATCTAGCATGCGAGGTCTTCATGGCACACACTCCTTCCCTCTTTCCTTCTCTCTCCTTCATCTTCCCGATTCTCGCTCTCTCTCGATCTCCCTCTCTCTCTATCTCGACTTTAACCTCTCAGAGCTACGGAAACTCACCTTTGCGTATTCTTAATAACATGCCCCAAGCGTTGCATGTGCATTCTTTCTGCCACTTGTGACTTACCGCTCTCCATGTTCACACGACCGTGGCTGCAAGGCTTCATCTAATTCAAAGGCAACTTTGTCGGGAAAGAGTACTTCGCGACCGAAACAGCCCAGTGGTGAAATTGTCGTGTGAACACGGAGAGCAGTAAGTCACAGGTGGCAGAAAGAATGCTCATGCAATGCTTGGGGCATGTTAATAAGAATACACACAGGTGAGTTTCCGTAGTCCTCTGAGAAGTTAAAGTCGAGATAGAGAGACCTCCAAAGGTGTTTTTATTTTCTCTTTATTTTGAGTTGGGATGAAGTCGAAATACAGCCGAAATGAAGTTAAAGAAAAGTTAAAGAAGTTTCGGGAAAAAGGCCCCAGGGGGCTCCGCATCCGAATCCGTCGCCCTTTGCCAGTGGCCTGCGAGAGCCTTATTTCCTGATTCCTCCTTTTGCATTTTCCCCTTCCGTTTGCCGGATCCCTGCGCCTTGAATGTGACTCGAGCGGAAACCAAATACTTAGAGGAGTACCTTAGAGAGGTGAAGGTTCCGTCCATCTACAGATATTCTTTGCACATCCATTGTCTTATATGTTCCCTCAACTCCTCTCTCTTCCCTTGTTCCCCCCCCAACACACATTCTTTGAATGACTTGCATTCCTATCTTGCTCTATTCTTAGTTTCTGTCCCCTTTTAAAGGCTGTCGCAAGTAGTTTGGAAAATGAATTAGGAGATTCCCTTTCCCAACCCATGTATATGCGAGAATACTCACTTTCCCCGTTGTGCCCAGGGGGCATTCCGCACAGATTTTTTTGTCATCCTAACTCCTGCGACTAAGCCGAAGGGTTGCCTGGGATTAAAAAAAATGCATAAGAGCTTGTACTGCGCCTTGCAGCATTTCATGCAATTTCATAAAATTGATGCGAAGAAGGTCTACCCGACAGAGGGACAGGATTGAGCAATGGTCGGTATGCAGGGTGTTCTTGTTTAAATGCAACATACCGTAGGAAGAATTTTTGCCGCAAGTATGTGGAGTCGAGCGAACGCTGCAAGGTCTACTGCGTTCGTGAAATCTGAGGTGTCCCTCGGTGACGATATATGGCACGAAGTGGCATGATTCGGGGTGTATGAGGGGATTGTCCAGGGCCCCACGCGAGAGTAAGCCGGGCCGGGCGGAAGGAAGGAAATCGATTAACCCTTTATTGGGAAGAAGACTTGCTACTTGAATTTCGCCATGAAATTTTGTTTTTGTGGTTATTAGAGATCCATAATAATGAATAACATTTTTTGGCAAAAAAATTTCCCTTAATACCAAAATCCATGGCATGTGTTTGATGTAAATTATTACATCAGACAAACATTACATTCATCCTCTTTAGTGAGGGTGTGAAAATATTATCGCATTATATTATGAAGGGTTAATCTGTCGGTAAGATGAGAGGTTCGCGTGCGCTCATGATAGAGAGTTAGATAGACAAGTGGGCGGGGAGGAAGCAAAGCCCTCCAGAGTGCTCACGTGCCTGGCAGCTCGGAGGGGTCTCAGATACCTGTGCGGCATGTGAAGGTGCGTGAAGGAGCGTGAGGCTGTCGCCTTTCCTCATATCAACCGCACTGGTTCTCTTTTTTCGGGCATAATATCGAACATTAATTTATGTTCTCAGTGAAATATATCAAATACAGAAGCAGACAAGGCTGAGGTGGTGGAATGATAAGCCTCTGAGTGGGGTATAATTGTACAGACCCCATTTCCATGTGCGTGCGTTCTTCGCTGCCAGATCCATTCCCCCGTAATAATGGATATTGGGTACCTGAATCGCTCTGAGACATACAGCCTGTGCCAACGCCTTGGATTCCCATTCTTTGGTCTTTTTCCTCCCTTCAGAATATGCATCTGAGCAGGAGAGAAATGACCAGAGATGATCTCGATTGAAAGACATTGCACTCGTGACTTCGAGGTGTCATGCAATCTTTCCGCGAGTCTTCAATTCTTTGTTTAGCAAGGATTTCTCGGATTGGAGAATAAGACACATCGATCTCAGTCTTGTAATTTGGGTGATTTTCGTCCGCAATTTTTTCCTGAGCTTTGGGCAGGTTGTACTTGGCATGACAGAATGCTGCAGGTCAGTGAAGATCTTTAGGAACTCTGTGAAGTGTTATGGGTGGGACCCTATCCCACGAATTACCCCAAGTAATGCTACATCTCCGAACGATACAACATTGACTGCCGCTTCTGCACTTTTTTCTCAATGCGCGATTTACTAAAGAGTGCGTCCTAGAATTGACTGAGCACAGCCGCATTCCGTGTCCTCCTCTCTATGGTGTAGACATATTCTTGTAGGCCTAGCTCAGAGCGGCCCAGATACAAAACCCCCCGTGTTCAGTCAATTCTGGGACACCATGAATGAGAGAGCGAGCATTTTTTAGAGAACCATCAACCATCGTTCGTTGCAGGAAGGCAAGTGAAGGAGACGGCTCAGATACCCCCCTTATATGTCTCAGATACGTTGCGCGCGCATGGATTTTTCGCTTCACGTGCCTGCCTTCTCTGGAGGGCCTTGATCCCACCAATGACACTGGAGCGCTTACTCTTGGATAGAAAAGACGAGGTCGGTGGCGTCGTAACCATCCTATTTCTCTTTCCCCAATTTCTGGAGTGGGCCTGAAGTTCCAGGCTTGCCTTGGCTGAGATTTGTTGGCCTACTAAGATTACGTTATGTCAACTACGTTATGTTAACTACGTTATGTCGCCCTTGCAATATCACAGTCGACTTATTTTACACCAGGTCTAAGGCATGAAGTCGAAGGAATTTTAGTTCGTTTGACGAAGTGAACGTTGAAGGCAAACAGACTTAAGGAGAGAAGGGCGACCACGAGGTGTATGGTAGAAGTGTTAGCATGCCCTGCCGAGCCCCCGGCAGGGCATGCTTCCGCATTCAGTAGGGCTGTTCCAATTATCCCGCGGTATTTGCTCCTTTACTCCGCCTATGTGCACCGCAGGCCCATTTTAAAATCTATTACTCACTTCGCACTTGAATCGCCGGCATTTTTGCTAAGACCTATTCCCAATCGCCCTTTTCTGCCATTAAACTAAACTTAAACATTGGACCCACATGCATAACAAAAAGAACTCTTGGAACGACTCAATAGGGCCCACTGGTTCCTCTGAGAACCTTTATGCCTGCTGTGTCGGGGCTCTCTTCCTTTGAGTTAGTATTTAGAGGAAAGTTCTGTTGAAAATTCAGGGAAAATCCCATTGGAGTGAATGGTGACTAGGGATCATGAGCCCAGCAAGTATGGCTTCCAATTGCAGTGCGCTATACCGTTTCTATGGGTGCGCCATCTCCAATTTTTTCTTAGCTCAGTGGCTCTCCCATAGCCATGGTACATGCAATGTGACATGAGACCATTAACGTTCAGAAACTTGCGCGGCAGGTTGCGATGTGAGTAGCGTGAGGCCGCCAATAAAAGCCCACATATCACATTGTATAGATACTACGAGGCAACGATTTAAGGTAAGGCCTTGATCTTTGGGTTGCCCTTCGTCTTCGCTCGGCGTCGGTTCCCTGTCCCTAGCAATGACGATTAACGAAACGCAGGGGCAGAGCCTTCAAATTATTCCGTGCTTTTGCACGGGCTACCTACTAGTTTTAATGAAAATCTCGAAAATGCTCTGAAGAAAAGACTTACCATTTTGCAGGAGGTTACCCTAGAATATGATTCAACTTTGGTAGGTAGATTTTGTGCGAAATGAATCCGTGACTAGAATAGCAGCCGAATTATTTTATTATTTACGATTTGAAATATTTACGATTTGGACCTCTGCAAGTGAATCGTTTGTTTGATTTTTTACCTTTCACTCATCGCCGCATCATATGTATCCATTTGAAAGAGCAATGTCTTTGCTGTATGAAAACATTAATTGCACATCTGTACAAGAAAGGGCTTGAAAGTTATGTTTATTTCATTACAACCCGGGGAAAGGCCATCTAGCGGTAACTTCAAACATTAACTTCAGCAAAACTGTATGTCGGAGGGCACTGTGAGACCCCTCCTTCCACTCCTCTTGAGATCCCCTACCATAATTATAAGCCAAATTTCAAATCCCAGACCCTCGATTTTTTAGTTTCTTCCTTCCTTAAATGTTTGATGAAGGAGCTGGGGGGCTTTTTCTGGAAGGTGTTTGAGAGAAGCTACGAAGATGATGTCTGGGCCAGGAGCTTTATTAGGAGATATTTTAATCGCGGCCTCGATATCTTCTATGGTGATTTCGTTGAGTAGTGCTTCCTGATCGGGAGAGAGACTTTCAAGAAGATGAGAGGGTTTGGAGAAGGAGAACTTTGCTATATTATTTTGGAGATCGGAGCTTTCTTTGGGGGGGAATCGGCCCCAGGGAACTTGGCGGCAAGGTCATAGCTTCCAGCAGGCTGTTGGTTATGACTGAGGCTTTGCTTTGCTGTCGTCACTGCAGTGGGTCTTACCTTGATATTTAACGGGTTTACTTTGTTTCGAGGATTCCCGATTCTTTTAAAGAGCTTCCAAAAGTTAGTTGGATCCTCTTCGATGTTAATCTGTTCACGAAATTTACACCATTATGCCTCGTTTTCGTTTTTAATGAGAGCATTAGGGTGGATTTTTGAACAGAGCACTATCCGATAATGCAGCTTTATTTATCGGATTTATAATGCATTTTCTCCGAAATAAAGCTGCATTATCGGGTAATGCTTTGTTCAAAAATCCACCTCTAATTTCGTTATTAAGCCTGTTAATGAGAGGTTTTAATGCAGAGTCTTTAGAGCGAAAGTAAGCGTGTCTTAGTTTTCTACGTTTCTTAATAGTATGCAGGGCTTCTTCAGAGAGAGTGTATGGTTAATGGGAGGTAGAAATTTTGGGTATTGTTACTTCTTGCGCGATATGCAGTAGATGGACTCGGTGACGATAGTGACCGCCTCGTTAAGCTGGGGGATGGCATCCATAGGGAGGGAGTCTGGGAGGAGGGTTTCTAATATGTCCTGAAAAGCGCACCAGTAGGCATTACGAAGGTTCAAAGTGGGGATTACTTGGGACAGATGGAAGGAGATGAGAGAAGTTGCACTTCTCTCTGATGGACACTTGATCGCTCCCTATGTCTCTCCTATGGAGAAGTCTTGAAAAAAAAAGGGAGGAATCGTGCATTGCCGAGTGCGAGGTCGATCCTGTACGGGTTACCGTGAGCAAAACAAGAATGGGTGGGGGAGTCGTCATTCAGAATGCTAAAGCAGCTGGAAGCTATGAAGTCGCATGGGATGCGACCTGTTTCGTTGGTGTTGTCACAAAACGAAAGCACGGGGGCGTGAACATTAAAATCTCCTATGAGAAGCGAGGGGCCCCTGTATTCGTTAATGAAGTCCAGGTATGCAGAACTAGGAGGAGAGGCAGGAGGGAGGTAGGCATGAAACATGGTTAAAGAGGCAGATGGGAAGCGTATTTTAACTCCAATTATTTCTGATTTGGGGCTCCATTCGCGCTTAATTAATTCAGAGTCGAGATTATTTGAGATAAATACCGCAGATCTCCCTTAGTACGACCTAGACTGAAAGCACGGCTTGTAACTAATAATTGTTGATTATGGGCGCGTTCTTACTTTTTAGTTTGCGTAGGCAGAGAACAGAGGGTTTAATTTGATCGATATACTGAAGGATTTCAGAGCGTTTGCTTCGTTGCAATTTAAGTAAAGGATGTTGAGGAGTGGAGAGGCATGGGTTGCGCATCGGGAGGGGGAGGGACGTAAATCACCGCCCCCCCCCGGAGGGTAGCTCGGATAACTCTTAGCTGCTCGAATATGACCTGAAGCATCAGGTCATGTTTCACTTCGAGCGAGAGCCTAGCAGAGATTGACAGAGAGGTTGGGGGAGTGAGTGCGAAACGGGCAGAGACGCTAACGGAATGAGTAGGGAGAGGTGCGGGCGTGGCGGTTGTTGGAGAGGGCTCGCGGGGCCTGAGGGGGGGCATGCCGCTGACTGCGCTACAGTTGCCGCAGGTGCAGAGGGTGACCTGGGAGGGCGGGTAGGGGAGCAGGAACAAGTCGGAGGGGAAAGGACGCTGCTGCATACGGACTTTTGTCCTGTGCGATTTTACGTGCTAGCAGCGAGTTAGCGAAACGCGGATCCGCGGCGATCTGTCGCCGTTTTTCCTGCCGTTTGGGGCAGGCGGCTGAGTTCGCTGCGTGACTACCTTGGCATTGGCTGCATTTTGGCGGCAGCCCGTTCGTCTTTGACTGGCAGTCACGTTGTGCATGCCCTTTGCCTGCGCACCAAATTTAAAATCCCGCCTGGAAACAGCTATAATTTCCAGCTGGACTCCAGCTGTAAATACGGACCCATTCCAACTGTGTAAAAGCTGGAAAGTAGTCATCTCCAGATTTTTTCCTAATTGCTACATCACTACACTGTATAAAAAAAATTTTTAATTTCCGCTCGTTAGGCGGAATATTTTCCGGTTAACAGATGAAATGCAGAATTACATTAGTTATCGGAATATTTTTCCCTGACGAAGCGGAAAGAAGGATTTTCGCTTTAAAGACGAAGAATATTCGCGCTTCAAGATGAAAATTACAGCTAAGGAGGGGAATCTGTCTAGTCCACTGAATACTCTGAAATTTCGGATGGAATTTTACTCTTACTCTTCGGAAAACTGGTTTTTCGTCTGATGGGGAACTTGCCCTTTTCACTGACAAGGCGAAAGAAATGATTCCCCTCCTTAGTGGAAAGTTTTCGTTTAAATGGACAGGAAAAAAGGGGCAAGATATAAGCCCCCTTATCTTCCTTCACGTTCCTCGGCTTAGTACTCACTCCCCTCCCTTCCCTCTCCGTCCACCTTCTTCTCCCCCTCCGCCTGTCGACCTGGCTTAAGCTATTATTAATTTTTTAAATATCGATATAAATGTCGAGATTTGGAGGCTAAGATAGAGGAAATGAATTTTTCTTGAACCTTGTCTCAATATGGACATACTCGTACATGGAGGGAGAGAAAAGGAAATATCAAGAATTTGCCATTTTTTGTCGAAGCTCTGTCTACAATTCTCACGATTTCACATGCAGGGAACAGAATCTGTTATCAATGAATGGCCTCCAAATCAAACAAAATTGAATTTCCTCTTCTCGATTTCTCGCCCATGCAACCAATCTAAGGATATTTTCTCCTTTGTCATTCATACCGTAAAGACACACATTTAACGAATCATATTTTGCAACTATGACGGTACGAATGGTACATTCAGGCACCTTCACTCCAATACTAAGGAATAGTCTTTTATGAAATTATGTGAAATGCAAAGTGCAAAAAAAGAGAAAAATATCGAAGGGTTTATGTTTAGCTGAAAGCAAAAGCATCGATCTTATACTTCAAGAAGACGCTAGGAGACAATGTTAAGGGGAGAGGGGGAGGAGAAGGAGAAGGGAGACAATGGAAGTGGCGGGAAAATTAAAGTTATAAACACCAACCAATGTCGTGATGTCCCCTAACATCATCTCGCCCCAGCCGTGGTACTTGCCTCGACCTTGTATACCTTGCTAGTGGCTTCATCCATCTCCCAAGTGCATATATAGCGACTTCATGAATTTATCGTGCGTCCAATATTTTTTCTCAGTACATAGGCCTACGTTTTTTTTTCTCAAGTTTCAAGATAGTTAGTGATATCAAGAGGCGATTTCACCCATTTCGATATCACGTGTCGAGGTCGAGCGTTCCTTAATTTTAGGGTGGGCCTAACCCTCTTAAAGCTAAATATTTTTGTATTTTTAAAAAATTTTTTTGACTATAATAGTTGCTTAATGTCTAGTAGCTAACGTCAACATTGCCCCCCACCTTTTTTGCCTGTCCATGAAAGCATCCAATTTCTTCTTAAAGATAGTCACAGCGCGGGGTAGCCACTACTTCGTCATCTAACGCATTCCACGCGTTCACCACCCTGCAAGTGAATTCCTGTCTCGACCTGAGCCGCAACTGCGGTTTGCGCAATTTAAGTCGGTTACCTCTCGTTCTCTTGCTGCCATCAAACTGGAAAAACCTACCACACTCGACATTATCTATTCC
>CAJPEV010006051.1:0-11772 GCA_905338385.1 Darwinula stevensoni
CCCCCCCCCCCCCCCCCCCCCCCCAGTTATTCATGATCAAACGTGAAGCGGTGCAAAGACTAAGAATCCTTGGATTCTCTGAGCCATCCATTCTCCTCTTGGTCATGTGAAAAGTTTCTTATATGGGAATATTTTATTTGCAACAATTTAACTCCTCAAGGAATTTCTTTTATGACAGAGGAGTCATGATACAACAGGTGGTCCCATGGTGTAATGGTTAGCACGTTGGACTCTGAATCCAGCGATCCGAGTTCAAGTCTCGGTGGGACCTGACATCTCTTTTCGTATTTTTTTTTTGTCTTGAACCAAATTCTTGCGATCTTCATGAAGTTGGGGCATGAGGTTCCCCCTTGCAAACCCGAATAGCAAGCGTACGTCATACCCCTCGTTTTTCTCCGAAAAACTACGCTTGTTTTCGCCGACGTCGATGCGGAGGGTGACGGCGCACTTTTGCGAAGCTGCCAATGGACCTATTGGGTTGGCCGATATGTTCTTGCTAGTTTCTGGTTTTCGTTTCTTAATCACTTTCATTCCAGCAAAACAAGATTAATCATGAATGAATGTACCATTCATTTCTTCGACTTGCCTCCATCGATGAGGCAACAGCATAATTCCTTCTTCGTAGAAGCGAGAGGGCTTAGAAACAAAAATGCGTTCGATATCACGTCGGGGTTCATCTCGGTCGTCGACCCACTTCGCATTCAAATGATTCTGTAGCGACCGGAACAAGTGGTAATTGGAAGGAGCCAAGTTGGGTGAATCTGCTGGATGAGGCAGCACCTCCCATCCCACCTCCTGCGATTTCTCGCGACTCTTCCTTGCCGTTTGTGGTCGGGCTAAAACATGCTAAAGTATGACTTTGTCTCGTCCCGGGCGCTCGACGAGCAGGGAAACCTGCAATCTCTCCAGCCGGCTGCAGTGGAGTGTTGTGTCAACGGTGGTATTGGGAGGGGACGCACTTCCAAGAGGATGACTCCTTGGACATCCCACCACACTGAGAGCATCACCATCGACTTTCGGCTCTGGTTCTGGCCGTTCAACCCCGCTGGCGCTTCCGCGTGTGGTCGACGCACAGCACCCACTTCTCATCGCCAGTGATAATGTTCCTCAGCCAGTCGGAGCGACGGTAGCGCCGCGAGGGAAGAGAGTGACTGGTATCAATGCGCCGGTCGATGTCGTCTTGGGCGAGGTCATGGGGAATCCAACCTCCGTGTCTCTGCACCTTTCCCACTTCGTGGAGATGATGTTCGACGATGGAGTGCACGCAGCCAAGTCTCGTCGCCAATTCGCGGGTGGCTCGGCGCGGATCGCTTTCAACGAGCCTGCGCGATTCATCATTCCACTGGACGTCTTGACTTGGGGTCGATCTTACAGCGACATGTCCCCAGAACGGAACCTGTCGAACAAAAAGGCGCATGGTCGCACTGCCCTCACTTGACGCAGCATAGATGGGGCGAGCCGCGGCAATGGCGTTGTTGTCCTTTTGGAATTCGTACAACATGCAGTGTCGAACGTGGTGTCTGTTGCTTTCCATTTTTTCCACTCTAAAATGAAACCGTAAGAGTAGCTCAGACCATCAATAAAATACTGGACACACCTCGTACATAACAGTAAATCGGCACTAGCCAACACGTTTGGCACACACTTTTATGAAGAAACATAAAAGTTAGCAATAACATATCGGCCAACCCAATATCTTCCTCATGAGCAATCTCGCAAACACCTACCCAATTCTGCAAAATCCTCGCCAAAAATGGGGAACACGCAAAATGAGAAGGTCCCACCGAGACTTGAACTCGGATCGCTGGATTCAAAGTCCAGTGTGTTAACCATTACACCATGGGACCACCTACAGGTTACAACCTTTCTCTGTCATTAAAAAAAATTCATTGAGGAGATGATTAGTTGCACATAAATTGGGGAACAAGTTCAGGTCATGAAAGCGATCGATAAAGAAAAAAAACTTTATTTCGTGCTGGATGCGATCGTTTCCTTATTTTTATTACTATTTCCATGAATTCTCTTTCCATTTTCATCCCTTGCATGCATCCCTTCACCTCCTACCATTTGAAAATGAGTAGATTTCCAGCATTTAGTATTGCTTTTTTCATATATTTTTGAACTCCACAAGTTGGGGGCAAAATTTGACGGGAGAATTCCTGGGCAACTGAGAAGACGAACCGAGTCCGAAAGCTCATCTCGACCGCGGTGACGAGTCGGACGAAGATGCGACGTCGGTTTCGACTTTGACCGCTCCGGGGAGATTCTTCACGGTTCTTAACAGAAAAAAAAAACTGTAACAGAAAAAAATTTTTTTTTTTTGCAAGAGCATCTCATCCAAACGCGGAATACTTCGATTTTCCAGATGAGAGTTTATTGCACGGTGACCTAAGCAGCGACAGTAACCCCAGACCCATCTGTAGACAACTTCAGGAAACCTCAGTCTCAAGTCGAAACTAATCCTATTATTTTATAGAAAATAACACGCACGCAAGGAAGCTTGCGGATCCGTTCCAGTTCTATCGTGTCGCACATGACAGAGAAGAGTGAATTGCTGTTCGCTCCGTGGTGCTCGTCCCACACTTGTCGTCAAAAGTGTAATCATTCCAAGATATCACCTAATCCAGAATTAAAAGTCACACATGTGGCGTGACCCAATCAGTAACACCCTTATCGAACTTAAATCTGGAACGTCCCAAGGTGTAATCTCAGCACTCTGGACTCTGAATCCTGCGATCCGAGTTCAAGTCTCGGTGGGACCTAAGCGCTTTTCTCGATTTTTTTTCACACTCGGCAAGGAAGACTCGCCAGAAATCGGAGGAGCTGGGATGGGAGGTGCTGCCTCATCCATCAGATTCACCCAACTTGGCTCCTTCCGATTACCACTCGCTCCGGTCGCTTCAGAATCCTTCTAACGCGAAGCGGGTCGGCGACCGAGGTGAACTCCGACGTGATATCGAACGCATTTTTGTTTCTAAGCCCTCTCGCTTCTACGAAGAAGGAATTATGCTGTTGCCTCATAGATGGAGACAAGTCGGAGAAATGAATGGAATGTACGCTCTGGATCGATCTCGTTTTTGTTGGAATGAAATTGATTAAGAAACGAAAACCAGAAACTAGAAGAACATATCGGCCAACCCAATAGGTCCATTGGAAGCTTCGCAAAAGTGCGCCGTCACCCTCCGCATCGACGTCGGCGATTTTTTCGTGAGAGATTTTGAGTTTTTCGGAGAAAAAGATGCACGACGTACGCTTGCTATTCGGGTTTGCAAGGGAGAACCTCATGCCCCAACTTCATGAAGATCGCAAAAACTTGGTTCAAGACAAAAAAAAAAACGAAAAGAGATGTCAGGTCCCACCGAGACTTGAACTCGGATCGCTGGATTCAGAGTCCAACGTGCTAACCATTACACCATGGGACCGTCTGCAGGGATAACTCTCCTCTGTCATAAAAAAAAATTCATTGGGGAGATGATTAGTTGCATATAAAATATTCACATTTGAGAAACTTTTCACATAATCAAGAGGAGAATGGATGACTCAGAGAATCCAAGGATTCTTGGCCTGTGCACCACTTCACGCTTGATCTGGACCCCTACCATGAATAACTGGGGGGAAAAATCTGGTCATGCACCGCGCAGTTTTTGCGAGACAGGATGCAGTGAGAACGGTAGGGAACAGAAACGGACCAATTGTGTTCTGCGTTTCGGCTGATGTTCCGTCTTGCGCCAAATTTCTGTATCTTGACGAATTTTGCGCTTCTTTGTGTAGTCAGCAGTCCGATATACGAAACAAAATCATTCTTCTTCATAAAATAGTATTTAAAAAAAAGGCCTACCGGACTGACAAGAAACATCTACAGTAATTAATTCTTGGATTTAAAGACTCTTTACACGACCGAGAATCATTGGATTTAAAGTCCGAAGTGCTAACCGCTAATCGATTGAACCTTCCGCGATTGCATCTTGTGGGAGCCTAACGACCCCATGAAAACGAATGGAATCCGTAGCATTATCGCGAGTTACTTCGACACTCTTTACCTCTACCATCAGCATTCCAGTAAAGGGCACACCTCTCGAATTGTAATTCATAAAAAAAATTGGACAAAAATTCTTGGTTTAGAGAAATGACGTTAGGTCCCACCGAGATTTGAACTCGGATCGCTGGATTCAAAGTCCAAAGTGCTAACCATTACACCATGGGGCCTCACACGAATTTACCTGCTAGGAGTTAAATGACATCATAAAAACGAATGGAAAGAACAGAGAGGTATTGAGAACGATTACAAGTCATCTTCATGCAAGCTTTAGGATCCATCACCCCCTTCTTATGCCCCTTCCGTGTCTTCTCGAGAAACGCTTCAACGTTCCTGCCCCTTCCCATGGAGAGAAACGTTCGTGTTGAGGACGTCTTTCAAAGTTTTATATGCAAGATTCTCAATTCATTGGGAGGTTTCTTCGAAAATTTTCAGCGAAAAATATTTATTCTGCAACATTCTTTCATCGTCAAGACCAGAAAACTTTCTGGTGTGAACGAGGCCTAACACCGAGAGTTAAGGACTTACGCAAAATCATCTCCATCCCCAAACCACGAGTCTGGCAAGAAGCCAGTTTCGCAAACTGCATCTGGAACGGAATCGCATCTGTGCTGCCTCAAGCTAGTATTTTTGCTGTAGGTCCCATGGTGTTATGGTCAGCACACTGGACTCTGAATCCAGCGATCCGAGTTCGAGTCTTTGTGGGACATTGAGCGCCAGTCCTCTTTTTTTTTTACACCAACGTTGGCATATTCATGCGGGAACTGTTGCGCGACCCATTGGAAGATTTCTCCTTAAGACCTCTTCTTTACCTCTATCCACGGCAGTCCAGTAATGGGCACGCCTCTACCATTCCATAAAATCTTGCCAAAATTCTTGTAAAGAATAAAAACTTTATGAAGCAAGGTCCCACCGAGACTTGAACTCGGATTGCTGGATTCAAAGTCCAAAGTGCTAACCATTACACCATGGGACCTCCCGTACAAGGCAGATCAGGAGTCGCAGGACTCGATGAAAACAAGCGGGAAAGAATTGAGAAATATAGATTTATGTTAACTAAACTAGACCACGCCCACATCGAGCAGGACCTGGGTGTGGGGAAAATTTCAGCAGGCATGAGGAACTCAGGGCTATTTTTTTAATTAGCAGTAAGAGAAATGCAATTAGCAATCAGGGCGTCGTTGATTCTTCAACGACGCCCTCTCATCATTGAGATCCAGGAGACAGCACTAAAGAAGTAGGATCGTGGGGGGGAAAATAGCATTAAAATTAATCAATCAATTAACATGTTATATTTTTGTGCAAGCCTACAGACCGGAACAGTTAGTATGAGACAATTCTCAGCTTTATATGACCTCTTCTTCATAGTTATCAGCCATTCCCATTGGTATTATGGGGAAATGGCAGATATTGCGATCGATTTGTCACTTTATTTTCTTTATCTGGCATTATAGCATAGGTACAATGGGGAAATGCCAGATATTGCGGTCGGTCTGTCACTTTTTTTCCTTTTTTCTATTTTTTTTTTTTCATCTGTCCGCAGTAACCATAGCGACCAAACAACACAACCCAATGCGCACGCGCAGCTTTCCGCCTGGGTCAGGGTGCCTGTCATCCCCGAAAACATCCACTTCCCTTCCAGCCCTGGCGGTTGACGGGTCCATAGTAGACAATTGGGGAGAGCGGCGGCTCCGGGTCGCGTAGACAGGGTTGTTAGGTGTATGCGTGAAATGCCGCATCTGGCATCCTATACTTCATACTGCCCTCCCATCTCCACGCGATGCGGACGCGCGGAAAATCGAGAACATGTCAAGTTGTCCAGGCTTTTTCATATGGGCCTATGCCGTACGATTATTCATTTCAAAGTTTGGATGGTTAAAATGCGATTTCGCTGCATTTTAACTATCCAAACTTTGAAAGAACATTCCAAAAGGTATCGGGGTCATTGGAATGGCAGATCTGTATCTGAACTGGTACTCTCTAGTTACGTTATTCGGTTAACTGCGTATTATATTGTGGATACTGCTTCACGTTTCCATCAACATCAATCATCCCTTTCTCTTCTTCTTCTTCAAGAGGAGTGTCATCTCGCAAAGAGCGTTCAACCCCCTCCTCTCCCACAGTGAGTCACCGATTAAAATGCATCTATGACAGTCTGGTATTGGTCGGCATTTCATGCGCTCCTGCTCGATTTACTCTGAGGTCTTCGAACCGAACATCGGAGCAGAAGTTCTAATTCGCCTTTTATGGTATTTCCTGGCAATTCATAATGCTTGCGACGAATCGAAGCAGAATTTTAAAAGCTAATCGCAATCTCTGATCGGTCAAGGACTCTTCCTGACAATTTCATAGCCCCCCCCTCTTCCCCGGAAATTGGCCAAAAATGTTGAGTTTCATTAGTCACTCATAGATCATTAGCCACGTAAGTTGAGGCTTCGGGCCATGGGCCAAGTTCACCCTCACCCCTGCCCCATGAAATTGGCAACAAATGAGAGCTATATAACACCCAGCCTGTTATACAGCATCATTAGTTCTACCTTCAAAGACTTTACCAACGGAAGGTCCCATGGTGTAATGGTTAGCACACTGGACTCTGAATCCAGCAATCCGAGTTCAAGTCTCGGTGGGACCTGCGTACATTTTTTTCTTTCTTTTCCTTTATTCGACACCCATTTTATCGATATTCAAGTAGAATAATTTGGTTCACCATCGGGATCTATAACGAAACCCCAAGAATCGAAATATCGAAGGAATTGAAATGAAGAATTTAACATCACGGCGAATGACGAACGTCGAGGGAGACAAAACCTCAAATGTAACAGAAGGTTGAAAACCTACCAAACCTACCTACATGCACTCCTAGACTGAGACTTCTCCTCGCTGCCATTTTCTCTCCTTTCAATGTCAATGTCTCCATCCCATGAATGGAGAAATTCCATCGATTGTAATCGGTCTGTAGGGAAATCCATGAAGATCGTCTTGTTGAAGGGTGCAATAACGACGATTTTTTCTCTATTCATGCGCTTATTGTCGCTTTGGCCTTCGTACTCATTGAGGACGCATTCTGCGCCTACAATGCTCTTCTCCCGCCAAAATTACTGAATATGGACAGCAGAATGCTACTCACTTCCGAGAATCTAATCCTTGACGGCATTCGCATGCGAGGCCGTTCTCCTATTCGCTTTTCCCTTTAGGCTTATGGAACGTCCACGAAACTTCGAGGAAGATCCTCGAACGAACAAGTCCGTGGAAGAATGAAATCGCAAGTTCACATCGCTCCTGCCATCGCATCGTCAAAATGTTTGCACCTTGGAATTCCTCCAGGAAGCAAGTACGCTGGAACGGGACTCTTCATCGACCGTGGCCCCGACGGAAGGACATTCTAGGCGGCCGCAGGATTCAGACCATTTTTAACGACTATCCAAAAGATGTCCTAGAATTTCTCCTAAGTATTGCACATCATGAAGAGTTTAAAATCCCTCCCATTGATACTTGATAAAGACCAGAGCATTCCATTAAATAAAGTGTCATTCGACATTTTTAGTGATCCTAGTTTTGTCGTTTCTTTGTTTCAGTGCTTTCCAGGTAATGGTACAGTCTAGATTTAGGCCTTCTTCATTTTGTCGTGCTTCACCCCATTGCACATTATGGTTGAAGCCAGTTTTGAGCAGTTCTATAAAGGTGCACCGACTCTTTGAAGATCGCCAAAACGAGCGTCGAAAAGAAGAGGTGCATACATCAAGGTCCCACCGAGACTCGAACTCGGATCGCTGGATTCAAAGTCCAAAGTGCTAACCATTACACCATGAGATCTACTGTTCTAAACAACCTAAGAACTAAACGATGTAATAAAAACATTTGAGAAAAGAAAGGAAAGCGTTTATTAGGAAAGAACGCATGATCTAGGGGCAGCTCCTAAAATGTGATGTTCCTTTTCTTCTGTCTCCTTTGGGCGAAGTGTCATCCCAAGAAATGCTTCACACACCCAGCCTATACTTAGTCGCCTTTTAAAATGCTCCTTTGACTTTGTGTTCTCTAGGCAGGTTGCCTAGCCAGACGACTGCATATTCAGTCAATACATTTCTTTAACGTTAGGCTCATTAATATAACACCTGCTGTCTGATGCCAAAGAATTCGCTTTGCCTTCAGCGATACGATGATATGCATTCAGAGTAAAGTTTTTATGAAACCTCAGTAGCTCATGGCATAAACGGCCACTGGAGTTTACTGTCATTCGCATTGGAACTTTTTCGGGGGTGGGAGATAGAATGCGGCAGCTCGAGACTCAGGCGAAGCAGGCAAGGCAAGTTATGACCTGAAACTCTCTCCAAATGATGCATCCCTTGATGCATTTTGGCATCACCACTCGTAAATTCGCTTTTCATCCTCTTTTCGACCCTTCTCACTCAATTACTTGACCCCTCCTCTTGTCATTACTGCTGCTCCTTCTAGGACTTATTTACATTTTTTAAATTTACTTTAAATACTCTTGCGGTTGTCAATTTCTTGCGACTCTTGCAGTCTGGCATTGGACTAACAAGTACAGCATTGTACAATATTCATATATCCCATATAAAAGTAAGTAGAACACATAATAATGAAATTCACCGATTCCTGAAGCATAACTTCGAAATATCCGGATCGAAATCTTGATTGTTAACTCCTTCAGTGGGCATGACGGACGTATCCGTCATGGTGAAATGCTCCTCAGGGAGGGGTTGGCTTCTTTCCCGTTTCGTTATATTTTGAGTTTCAGTTAAATATGAATTCGAAACTCGAAATAGGGGGATAAACTCGAGAAAGAGGGGTTCATTTCTTACACAAACACGAATTATTATTCTCAGGAAAATAGTTTATGACTTCGGTGGTAGGCTTCTGTCCGAGAAATTTCCCACTGAAGGGGTTAAGGACGATAATGAGAGGTTGCTAGCTGAAGTTCAATTTATCATAAACCCCAGGACATCGTGGGAAGGATGGCTTCCATGCAGAATTGGATTTTGGTCAAATCCTTATTGCTTATCTTGGAAGACACTTCCCTCAAAGCAGACAGAAGGCAGGTACCATCACAAGTTTGGAGCTGTATTGCGAAATAGTTATTTATCCTCTTTTTTATGTTTTCATGAAGTCATTTGGTTCCTGTATCATGAAAATAATGGAAGGTCCCATGGTGTAATGGTTAGCACACTGGACTTTGAATCCAGCGATCCGAGTTCAAGTCTCGGTGGGACCTAGATGGGTTTTTTCTTTCTTTTTAATGCCCTTTTTGACGATCTTCAGAAGAGTCGGTAGTCGTAGAACTGCTCATGGAAAAGATATCTTGCGAAGGGACACCCAAATTTCCCAAATTGAAACGGATGTTGAAGAAAAAAAGAAAGGTCCCACCGAGACTTGAACTCGGATTGCTGGATTCAGAGTCCAGTGTGCTAACCATTACACCATGGGACCTTCTTATTCATTTTTCATAGGTGGTAGAAATTATGAGGCCGCGATACATGACTTGTTTCCGTAGCTCTTCTTTTTTGTCAAATTTATGAGGAGAGGTAAGGGGGAATTTGCGCTCCGACGTGCTTTTCAAATGAGCCCCAGCTCTATTCACCGGGTAAAAAGAGGGACGAGATTGAATTTAGTGTTTCAAATAGATCTTTGACTCAAATGGGTTCCCCATTCTAGGCAATGCAGCATTTCAGTTTTAACAGAGTGATTTAGTGTTCTGGTTGGTGGACGTGGCGTTTATTGGTTTCTGTTGGTGTTGCCGAGCATTTATGAAGTTGAAGATGGGAAGGAATTTTATTCATATGTATTTAGGACATTTTTAAAAAGAAAATTTATAAATATTTTCCGGCTTCCAGACCTGATTTCGCCCTAATCTCTGGCATGGGTCTCTCCAACAAGTGTGTTGGAGAGTGTGTTGGTCCGTCTTTAACCATGCTTTCCTTTATCGATGACGTCATCAAACGCAAAAAAAGGAACTTTTACCAGAGTGCAACAATGTTCCCAAGAACAAAAGGCTTCGCTTAACTTCGCTGAAATAATATCACATTGAAACCCGAGACGAAATGTATTGAGACAGCAGTCTCAAAATCGGAGAGAATGCGCACAGCACGCAGTACAGCACAGTACAGGATAGTTCTCAAAACTCATGGAAAATTTTCAAATATATAGGAATACGAAGACGTAACTTTAAACTAATTTTTATCATTTCAGTAGTGTTTCTTACTAATACTGTAGATACAATCAGGTTGCTGAAAGTTCTGAAAGATTTCTGCGATTTCCTTTTTTTAAAATAACCATTCAGTTTTTTTTTCTAATAAAGCAAAAATTGTTACCTACCTCATCAATTACAGCAATGGCAGAATTCTCTTGAAGTTTCATATTTCACCTTTGAAAATATACATTTGATGTACCTGTCTAAGGACGTCAAAAACATCTGAGATAACTATTCCCTAAATAAATTCCTGTTGATTTGATCTTTATGCTTTTTCGAAAGAGAATTCCCGAAGTTAGCATTTTCGACCTTGCCCAGGTAGAGGATGCCTATGATGGCCATCAACATAGCTCTGATACCTACCATTGCCTATATTTGCAAACAATGCCTGATAAAAGCTACTTTAAGCCACTCTGGAATAGGTGGCTTTACGAAGAAATTTCGCCTTAGGCTTTTATGATGGGCGTAAAAGAAAACAAAGATGAGGTTAGTAGGTCCCACCGAGACTTGAACTCGGATCGTTGGATTCAGAGTCCAATGTGCTAACCATTACACCATGGGACCTTCCACGTTCGACCTCTGAGCTGGCAGAAATGATGATGTTGCATAACGGGTTTCCATTGCTCTTTTTTTGTCAAATTTTAAGGAGAGGGACGAATGAAACGGCAGCCGATTTGAAAGGATCTTGGCATTTATTGTGCTACGGAACAGTGATGGAAGACTTTGTGCTTCACTCGTTTTTCCGAAGAACTGATTTTAAGTTCGAATTCACAAAAGTCAATGACAAAATCCCGGAAATGCTGGTTTTCACCCTAATCACTTACGACGTTCAAAAACCGGGAGTGACTTCCCACACACCCTGCAGCTGATTTGCCCTCTCATCCTCGTAGATCCATCAGAGCAGAACTTGGAATTGAAGAACCACCTTCCTCCATGCGTTTTTCCGTGCCCTCCCGTTTAATGAAATCATATTTGACAATTCAATTGGGGTTCAATTACACCTTTGGTGTTTGTAAGGGTTCTGTTTTGCTTTGGTTGCAAGGAATTAAAGTTCCCCCTTCCCCTCCCCCTTTCCCCTTCCCCTTCCCCTTTCCCTTTCCCCTCCCTCTTCCCCTTCCCCTCCCTCTTCCCTTCCACCTTTCTTCCCCTTTCCCTTCCCTCTTCAATTCCTCTCCCCATCCCCCCTTTTTCCCTTCCACCTTCCTTCCTCCCCTGAAACTGGCCAGAACCGAGAACTTAGAAAACACTGGAATAGTAACTGCTATGAGCGGAGCCTCAATTTTATGACTAAGAAGGGTCCCATGATGCATTTTGGACTCTGAATCCTGCTATCGAATTCGAATCTCGGTGAGGCCAAGCCGTCCGAATCTTATTTTCCGATGCCTATTTAGCCAATCTGCAGGCAGAGGGGTGTGGTGTCTCTTCTATCCAAGCTGCCTGCTTCATGGTGCTACATTCGAATTTCACCAAAAGCGGTCTTGCGAAGCGGAACTTCCTGCTCCTACGGAATAAACATTGTAAAAATGAACTC
>CAJPEV010006053.1:0-11764 GCA_905338385.1 Darwinula stevensoni
CCCGTCCCCCGTCCCCCCCTCCCCCCGTCCCCGGACTTGTTTATCCGTCAGGTGAATGACACGTGGAACCGCTTTAATCGAGGTAAACTGAATAGGGGAAGGACATGTATAAAAAAAAAGAATGTAACAGTGACAAGATTGGAAGTTGAGATTTTCTCGGAAAACGTTCAACGTTTGCGAAGTCGTGGCAGAATTCCAATTTCCATAAAAACGTAACGGCCATCGAGTCCGCATGCGAAACGGCAGGAGCCAGAGAAGCGAAACCGGCCCGTGCACCACCTGTGCACCTGTGCAAAACCCATCGGGAAACTCGGGGAGCGGTAGGGCTGGAAGCGGCGTGCACGCCCTCGACGCGATGAGGCCGTGAGGATCTGTGCGGTTCGTCGCGGAGCTTCTCGACGGGTCGACGGCGCCTGCGAGATGTTCGAGGCGATACGGCGGGAGTGCACGCGATTTCTCGAATTGCGTTCGCAGCTGCTCGGTTCGCACCGTTCGACGTCGTCATCGATCGGCACGGAAGTCAAATCCGATGGAGAATATCAGGGCATATATTTGTCACGGCTTCGACATGCGGGCACGATGGCAACCCTGCATGCGTCGTGAGGCGAAGGAGAGCGATCGTGCCCGGTCGGGTGGCACGAGCCGCCGACCGTCGCCGCTCGCAGTCGGTCGTGGTGGGCCTCAACACTTTCTTGTTGGGGAATACGAGCGGGGCATAAGGTCTCCCCGAAATGCCCTCGGTTCCGTGTGGGCGGGGCTCAATGGCTCCAATTCCAAGCATTTCCCGACTTGCATCGTTTCTGTCAATTTTATCAGCAATTCTTCATTTCCGCAAAGTCTGGAACCAAAGAGGAATAGAATTTTATTACGAACCCTTTTTTTTTTTGCTAAAGGTGATTCGAGTTCTCTCACGAGAGAAGAACGAATTGAACCGATATAGTTATTTGTCGCGAGGTCAACAGAAATTGTGAAATGTTGACCAACTTCGAGAACACATGACTGAGACA
The DNA here is from genome assembly GCA_905338385.1 of Darwinula stevensoni. Taxonomy (NCBI): domain Eukaryota; kingdom Metazoa; phylum Arthropoda; class Ostracoda; order Podocopida; family Darwinulidae; genus Darwinula; species Darwinula stevensoni. The sequence continues at coordinate 1,008 of CAJPEV010006053.1, forward strand.
TCCACTACCGTTCACGTCAACTTTTTCGCTTTAAACGCGTTCATAAGACGTGACATATCCTTTTATAAACGTATCGAGCAGGACAGCATTTCTACCATTTGCAATACATTTCATTCTCTTTTGGTTCCAGAATTTGCGGTCACCCTGCAGACAGGTCACCATACGCCCACAGGCGCAAAAGCTCAGTGGAGCAAGCGAAGCGTGGAGGGAGCACACGGAGGAAGCACACGGAGGAAGCACACGGAGGAAGCACTGCGATTTACAGTGGCCATCCGACTAACTTTAGTGGAGCCGAATGAACGCATACGGCGCCAAATTCTACCTCCGCCGTCATCACACGGACGAAGGCGAAGCCGGAGGAAGCCCTTGACCTGATGGAATCCCTTCGGGTGGGATCGTGCCATCCACGCCGACGGAGGAATGCGCCGACTCCGGACCGTGTCTCGAGTCCGGCGCCTCCCCCAGGGCGGCGTCCGGAAACATTGCAAGCGGTTGCAAGCGGTTGCAAGCTTTCCTATCGTAAATCCGATCGTCTCTGCATATCCCCCATGCGAATACGAAGTTTCTAGGCCGCTCCACACTGGAGATAGGGCCTTTTGAAAACGGAAGTGACTCGACGGGCCGTATGGACAGGAAAATTTTGTTTAATTTTGCCTCTTATTTGCTTCCGGGACCGAAGGGCGAACAAACTCGCGAGTGATTAAATAAATATAATTGATTTTGTTCACTCGAGGGTTTCGTGCCGAGATCGCGACAAAATTGCGGGAGACTTGCACGAAATTTCGCCGAGAACTCACCGTGAGAAGACACCGAGCGAGGAGAAATGACGGAATTCCTTCGGAAAAAAGTCGGGGACTCCGATTCCGCGGTGACTAAGGATTTTGTGAAGTCGACGAGACGGAAATCGTTAAGAATTCAGAAGCTGTCGCCATTTACGCACGATCGCTCCATGAGAATCTGTTCTTGCGATCATCGCGAATTTTAGCGAATGGCTTTGTTTTCGCGGAGGAGGCGATCGCGTTTCCCGACGGGAGGCTTTTCCTCGGGGTCGTTCCACGACCGGTCGACGGATGGCGGGGCCGACGGATGGCGGGGCCGACGGATGGCGGGGCCGACGGATGGCGGGGCCGACGGATGGCGGGGCCGACCCGCCGATGTCCTTCCCAGCGAAGATTGCGGTGATTACTCCTCTTGAGAAACTCGAGAATCGAAATCGGAACTTATTCTTTTTATCTGCTCGGGTGCCCGAGCTACAGGCCCTCGAAGAGCCTGATTTCCTGGCTTTCCAGGCCCTCGAACCCCAGCCCATTTCACTATCGCGTTTGCATGAGCCGTGTATGAAAAAACGCCCATTTCTGCAAGTTCTCCAGCGCATTACGTCATTTGGTCCACAACATGAAGTGGAATCGCCAGATGAAGTTGATGTTTGTCAAAAAAAAATGCTGATGAGTCTAGGAACCAATCCGTTCCCTTGCCTGCTTCGTGGCTGTACCCGAAAATGAGGGATTCTATCGACACGATGAGTAATCAATAGCGATGAATTGGCTGTTGGATTCAAGCTGGCTCTAAAAAATATTAATTAGAAGTGGACATTGGATGAATATTTTATGCGGGAAAAAAAAAACGAGAAAACAAGCAAGACGATTTCATGAATGAAAGGGGTGATGCCGTTTCTCTCTCTCTCTCTCTCTCTCTCCCCTCCGGGTGATGAGAGCAGATGAGAGCAGATGAGGAAATCAAGTATCGGCAGGTACTGCGAATGGTAAATGGGATGTTGGTAGAAAACCCGAAGGTTAAGAAACCAGACTCCCGCCGTGTTGAGAGGTGAGTCATTCCAAAGTTTTGAAGGGGGAAATAATGTTGCAATACATTTTCAGATTTATTTTGGCACTTTTTTCACCTGAGTTCGAAGATGCGCATGATTCAATATGCGCAATTATTAATTGCCATTTCCGTGCGATAGCTTTTCAAAGGAACCATTACTTAATGGTTTCTTTGGTCACCATTAAAGAAATTTCTAGTTGAAATTGGAATATGGGCTGGACTGGCAGCCCGTTTTCGTGCGAAAGCGATAAGCAATGCTTAATGATTGCTTCTTTTACTGACTCCCTTGGAAAAATGTCGCCGGGTGAAGGCTGGCGTTCAGACTTGGTGTCAAGCGCTTTAACGAGACTAAGTTATTTCGCGCAAAAAAGAATTCGGGGATGTGGAAGGATGTCCGAACGGATTCTTCACTCAGTAGAACTCAGTAGAACTTCCTTTTCCCTCGTCCAATCGCATGGCGGGATGCGCGGAGTCCCTGACGTTAGCCCTGCGCAGCTCTGGCGATGGTACGCCTCGGAACGCGTTCTCGAGGTCTGCAATGGAGATCCGAGAAGCTCCTGGCTGTGTCTAATTATCACCGGATCCACGATGAAAATGAAGTTCTATCATCAAAGCGGATGCATTCCATTCCTTCACGATGAGAGAATTCAAGATAAGATTAATAATAAAAGACTGTCATTTCGCAAGAGGGAGAACAGTTAACATCGTCACTTCTTTCCCCCATCCCTCGATAACAAAAAGTACTTTACCACGCCTGTCTATAGAGTTTTTCCTCATTGTGTCAGTTAGCTATTCCCTTCCAAGTACTTGGTAAGTCTTATGACAGTAGTGCCGAGTTTTATTTATTCGGCATTCATGCAGTGACATTGCCATATATGACCATGGGGTCCCGATTTCGGCAATCGAGTCGTTTCTGCAGCTCCCTTAAGAAAACCTGGGAGGCGTGGGATCGAGTAACGTGGTGACAGGTTCTCTTTCTGACGACAGGCGATCCACCTGCTTCCATAGGAAGTGTCTGGTTTTTAGGGCATATTACGTGAGCAGCCTCTGCGGCCTCCTTTCGGTTCATTGAGCATTGCTTGCCCGAAGGACCGCGATGCCCTGTGTAATGCATCTGCCAAGCTGGCGTCCCATTCCTCATCGTTTTGTGTGATCTGTCTGTTGTCCTGTGTGCCCTGTCGCAGCAAAATATGATTTTAACTATGGCACTCTACCAACCGGCACTAAAGTTGTTAGATTCTTCTTACCTTAAGAATCAATACCCCAATACCGTCAGTACGTCTGTTAGTACTATATAAGCCAAAAACAACACTGCGCGTAATCTAAAAAAAGAAAACAATTCATCTCCTTGCAGTCATGCTTCTGCTTATTTGGATGTCACTTAGGTATGTCTTTGCGTCATGTCGTCCTGATCTGAGTTAGAGTCAAAGTTTTTCTTTATTTTAGAACCGGTCTTTGGAGCTTCAGCGAGAAAGGCAACAGAACAATTAAGCCATTTCCTTTACAGCCAAAATGTGACTTTTTGTCCACCGTAAAGCGGAATAGAAATGATAACTGAAAAATGACAGAAGAAAGTGACATCTTCTTCGGCGAGTATCTTGTGGATATGAGAGTATCCTCAGTGAAGACCTCCACGTAAATCAGTCCATATATCATAAATGCATGGTCTTTTTTTTTAGGGGGGGAGGTGAAGGAAGCGATGATATACTTTTATAAACATAGAAGCAGTGCCCAAATTTGACCAGACCAGAGTTGCACATAGCGACCCATGGTGATTCAACCTGTCCTATCGATCCAACTTGGGCCTAATTTTCCTACGGTGATATAAGTTTACTAAAATTGAAACAGTGACCAATGTTAGGTCACGTTAGATTGTCATGGGTCACCATGAATCACCTTGAATCTATTGGTCAACTCTGACTACTTTTGAGTAGTGATATTCAGGGAAGGTCACCATGGGTCGAAATGGGTCACAGTGGGTCGCTATATGCCACTCTGGGTCAAATTTGGTCAGTGTTTCAATTTTATTAAATTATATAACTCTCAGATAATTAGGCCCGTATTCAGTCAATTGGACAATGTATGCCTTTTTGGGTTACCGTGGGTCACCCAGAAACATTTTGGGCCACTTGGACCAGACTTTAAGATTAAGGGGAATCAGGAGCTTCAGGATCAATTCAGATTACCTGGTAAGTCTCAAACAATCTAGGCTGGATATGATCCCCATTTTATTTCCCTGTGATTCCTGACTTTTTTTTAATACCGTGGACCCGGTATCATACCACCTACAACGCGCGCTCATTCGCTTCCAATAACTTTCGCTGCCGCTAGCGAGTGCGGAGTGGGCCCACTTTTTAATGGGCCACCTGTACTTCATACTACGGAAAAATCTTTTTTGTAAGACCTAGATGGATACTCGCTAAAAACTATTGATTTCAATTGGAGTCGTGAAAAAAGAGTTCTGCCGCTTTTACTGCTATAAAAATCTAATACCATTAATCAGCCTCCATGCTCAACAGGAAAAAAAAGTTGAAAGTGAGAACTTTTAAATCCACTTTTTCACCTATGTTAACTCGTGATAAAGTCTAATGCATTGTGCCGGTTTAAACCCAGGATCTGCGACTTCCAACCGGCAAAAAATATTCTACTTTGGGCTTAGATGGTTCCAGAGGCTTCTAAAACGATGATGCCAATTGGCATCGCGAGGTTCAAAGTTGAAACTCCTTGGCAATTTGGGACATGAAAGATAGACCTTAGAGGTAAACCTTGTGGATAGACCTGATCAATAGGACTCTCAGCGGAGTTTTATTCTCACCCAATGTGTATTCACTCCTGAGTCCGCTTGGAACCGTCATTGCACCAGTGTTTTTAATTGCTGCTCTCATTTTATGGGGCTATTTGTCACCCGGCCATATAAGGCATTCAGACGAATCACGTGGGGGGATTCCCACAGGTCAAATATTACACGTAGGACTTGCCATCCTCTGAGATTGACAAGAAATTACAGAATTACTCTTGCAGATGTGAACAGCAGCGTGATATTTTAGTGGCGGGTGACGTACCGCCCCAAAATCAAGCGGTTTTCGCACTTATTTGATTTTTTTTCGCAATGAGATTTTTTCTTAAAGGAATCAGGCTTGGTAAATGGAATTTCTCCATTTAATGCCAATCTCACGGCTCCGTGCTAACACGTGATTGCTACTATCGGAAACATTCAGATACCATCCGAAATTCATCGAAACGTTCAAAGGCCAGGATATGGAATTTGGCCGAGAACGCCGACTGACTGAAAGCCGTACTAGTATGTGCTCTATAATACACTCCGTCACATAAAAATTTTGGAATCCTTTTCCATTTTTAGCCACTTTTAATTGGTTCAGGCTATCGCCGTGCGCCTTTGCGGACGGACTAATGCGTCAAATGAGTACATGCATGCAAAGTTATAACAATATACATTTGTTGGTTATTGAAATCCAGGAGGTGATTCAGAGCTTGCCGGCAAAAAGGGAGTGCCGCCAAAAGTAAACGGGTGCATTAGTATTATTATTCAGTATCGTGCCTCATACAGGATGGCTGACACGATGCGCACGACCAAGATAGCTGCATTAATCTTTCCTGTTTGACACTCGGATGAGGTGCTCGAAGTGCCCGCCGTGTCATACTGTGAACCGGCACGTGACATTGATCGGAACCCAAACGCTGCACGTATCGCATCCTCCTGGAACGGGGGAACTGTGAGTTCCCTCTCTGGCTGGCTGTGCTCGCGCCGAGTGCGGCCCAAGGAAATGGTCCGCTGCAACCTTATTTGGAGTAAGCTGTTGTACCTCCGAAGTGAATCGATGGATTTTACTGTAACTTCATGTGCATGTGCTCATGTCTTAGTCAGCACTCAAAAGCGCACAGCGATAGTCTGAACCAATTTCGAGAGGCTACAACTTGTATAATGATCCAATATTTTTTTGGGACAGAGTGTATATACTGTACTGTATTTTCCAAAGATACGCTGGAATGTAAAAGAAATAGCTCCATGGAAACATGCACAGCTCTAGAATCTGTAGATCACCATAATGAAACCTTCGACGCTCGAATATGACCCAGAGTGGCATAGCACCTTAGGCCCGCGCGTTGGGGGTGACAGCCACCACCACCACAACTTTTGCCTCGAATTAAGGTATAAGGTAGATGACGCTATAACAATGTTTATAAATCACCATGCATATAGCAACATAATAAAAAATCACCGAAAGGCATGAGTGTGCATTCTTCATTCCATATCATTCCGATTTGAAAAACCGTTTTAAAAACGCACTGAAAAAATTAAGTTCGCTTTAATCAACTGCACTCCACGAATGAAAAATGTGTGAATGAAAGCAAGCCTTCAACCTTTGGTTACTGTTCTGCAATGCATGATAATATACTGTAGTTCTTCGTTCCCTATTTCACATTTCAGTTTACCCGTGTCTTGGCATGGAAGTACCTTGCTAACGTGCTCAATGAAAAATTGGTGAAAGCAAGTAAGTAAAGGAGTTAAATTCAATTGAAGTATGATATTAAACAGTAGTGCGTCTTTCTTTTGGAACAGATTGATGGGATATCATTTCTCATTGGAATGGCTGAAGTGAAACCGATTCCATGGAAAGTCTCGTACACAAGGGGAAAAAGTACGTTTGCCTGCCCTAGTAGTGCAGCATTGAAAGAGTAGTTTTTTTTATAGTGCATGATTTCTTTATTTCAAATTTCGAGAAAACAAGAAACGAGGAGGGGCCCATAGAAAATAACCACCACGTGAACAAAATCACTAGCAAAGTTAGCAATCTTGGAAAAGTTTCCATCTCAGAACCAACGGTTCTGAAAGGTGTGAAAATAATGATGCTATTGAATTGTACAAATAGATATGTCGAATTTCATTGAGAAGATCATGAGGTATCAATTTTCATAGTGTGTGAAAATGTGTCAATGGCTTTGCGACCATTGCAACTCCCTCTCTGCACCTACATGGTATCTCTTGACAAGGAACTTGATTGAGTATTGAATATATATGATACATATATATTTCCCTATTGTTTTTAATACCGAGAGAATACGTACCCAAACGCTATGCAGAGTCCATGAACCCCAAAATGAAAGAAAAGGTAGTAGGGTGAATGAGATGATGCCACTAATAATTGGGTACAACTGAATGAATCAGAATATTGACATGTAATTCAAGGTTGTTCTAGCAGCAACAATATGCATGCATTTTTTGGGTTTCTGCAGTGATCATTTGGAGCAAAATCCTCAATTCTGCAAAGGAAAGGCAAATTTTCATAATTGTTTGGTCTTTTTTCGGGAAGGAGCATCGGGATCGCTGCACTTCCTTTTGGTATTCTAGTAACTGGGATTGGGATCTTTGAACCAAACTTGATTTTTGAGGGTGGAGTAAAAACAAGGCATCTGCTTCTTTCCCTGCTCGAATCTAGCCATCTCGGCTCCAACTATGGTCAGCATCCCCAAGAGGTCTCTCTTCCCCGAATGTCTCAACAAGACATTGCACAAACTTTGGATGTATCGTGAACCGTTTGTTCCGTTGCGATAGGCCACATAACCTGTTTAATCAACGAGGCTGTCAACCCAATAAGTCAGATTTCATTATAGGCCTATTTGCATTGTGAGAAATTTCCTGGAATCGGTTAGATGGTTCCTGAGCCCAGTTTAAAAAAATGGCTTACCTGCACACTCCGAATATCCAAATTAAATTAAAGTTGGCAGTGCAGATATTCTTATTTCAACAATACTTACCAATGTACTTACCCAATACTGGAATGTATACCCTATTTCCACGAGGTGAAAAATACTATACTTAAGTCAAACACTAAATAATATTTGTAAAATATAAGAATGTGACGGGAATGCGATTACATAATTCATTTGTCTGCAACAACCCTTCATTTTTGGTTCGAAAAAAGAAAAACAAATACATTTGCTAATATCATCAAAGCCTCACCTTCAAGGTTTAAAAACTATCTATGAGCAACTAATTCCTTCTCAAGAGATTATGAGCCGGGTAAAAACATATACATGAATGTACATTTTGCACGAGGCACACAGTGTACTTGCCATCACCTGCATACCTTCATCATTGCATGTTTCTACTTCATTAATTTTAATTTGCATACTAATGGAAGGAGTGGAATCCAATCTAAGGAAAGTGATGTGGCCTCTAACCACATGAGGACGAGGATACAAAGAATAAAATGATATGGGGGACAGAGAAAGTTCCTGGGCGTGAAAACTACAGACAAAAAGTGCCCCTGTCGTCGCCCAGCCCTTGGTATTGCTAAGGGTCAGTGTATGCGTTCTTCTGCTAGAGGAACAAGATAACCAATGAAAAGTCTAGAAAGGCCATCATTTATCAACTTCATTAACGGAAGCAATGGAACGTAAGGGATGAAAATTGGCGGATTAGAAGACCTAAGCAGAAGGTGAGATCATGCCACCTTAACATTTAAGAGTCCGTGCGAACGTGTGTTATAGGTTTGAGAATTTGCTTAGAATGTTTGTGTTTGCTTTGCCTTATTGTTCACATTTTCTGACAATAAATCCAAGATTTTAATTTTGGTGCCATATGATCTTAATGAAAGCCAATAATGCGAACCTTTGACAGTAGACTTTGCGATGAGGAAATCTGCTGTGCTGGGGATCCTGATCTCATCGTCGTCGATCTCAACACCCACGATGTTGGACTCATCGCTGGTGCTGGTCTCAGCACTTTCGGTATTGTATTTACCACCGTCGACATTGTTTTCTGGTACATTCCTGTCCGTACCTTTGTTGGTGCGCTCCACCTTTATCCCTTCATCATGTTTCTCACCCCTGCAAGCCTGAAATGAAGAAATAGTCGAAAGCAGATGTTCCCTCTGCCTGATCAAATGAAACATTTTTTAGGGAAAGATGAAAGACGAAGTTAGGGATGGTGTAACCTGGATGAAGAAGAGTTTTGGCTTGTTCTTTAGAGAAGCACATTTCTCAGGCAGGAAAGCTTCATAAAGACTTTCAATATTGATATTTGCATCAAAAGTATTTAGAATCCCACCTTGTTCACCATGACTCATGAACACTACCACCAGACCGTCCTCATCCTCGTGGTCGTCTTCAGCCGCTGCAAAAGCAAACATATCTTTTAACTGATATAATTTTCCCAGGAAGGAAAATCTGCTTTCCATCAGATAAGTAAGTGCGATTGAAGGATATGGCTGGTCAAGTGCAGCAGTCTTGTTGTCATGTAATGAGATCCGTTTGAATATATGCAAAGGCGAAAACGGAACTCTCCAGAGAGGCTTATTTGACAAGGACAGAGAAGAAATTTGTCAGATCCCAGATAATTATTTCGAAGCTGGGAACATAGAAGTGGTCGAATCTAGCGAGTGTTGGAGATGAAAAATATATATTTTTCCCTTCTATCAAGAGGAGAACGAGCTACATCTTTCGTTCTGGTGCCAGGCCTATGCAGACTTGAGATATACACGCCAGATCAGCAGGAGTGGGAAACCAAAGCGGAGGGTCCCCCCAGTAGATTCGCTGCAGGAAATGTGTGACTCAGCATTTATGTGAGCGATTCAACTGTAGGAGAATTTACAAGGAAGGCACTGGATCGAGAAAAAGCCCTCATAGATGAAGGCATGACAATGACTCCATGCATGAAAGCTCCAATTAATTGTATTTAATTTTATTCATCATAAGAAAACTTGCGGAAGTGAAAGTGAAAGAAGTATTCCCAATTCATTCCACTAAATGCTCTGAGAGGAATACGAGAACATTGAATTTTGTGGCAGGAAAGAGTTGAAGAAAGGGAATAGATGCTACTAAAGCCTATTGATCCCCTGCCTCGACCAGACATTTCGAATAAACACTGATAGCGTGAGTCCTTCTCGAGTGTGTCAGGCCAAAAAGAAGCAATTCCAAGGAGACAAAAACGGAAAATTCTACAGTAAAACTTTTCATTTCTGTCAATCTGCATTTGTCCGATGTTCTCCTGCATGTAAGTCTAGCACGGCTGAGCTCCAGGACCCTTCTCTTATTCATTGCTGTTCGAAGTAATCAACTGCATCGAAAATGTCCCACCCATAAAAAGAAGCTATAAGTCCTCCTGACACATGTAGGATTAGCTCAGCTTAATGCTACTTGTAGAGTGGATTTCCTTTCTCAATTTTGTCCAACTTGTCCAATAGATCCAACTTGGGCCTCATTTTCATAAGGCGATATAAGTTTACAAAAATTTAGAAAGAGTGGCCAAATTGGATCACTTTTGATTGCCATGGGTCACCATGGATCACTTTGAATCTCTATTGGTCAACTCTAGCTACTATTGATTAGTGAGATTCTGGGAAGGTCACAATGGGTCGAAATGGGTCACCATGTGTCAAAATTTTTTCGATTGTTGTTTTATTGTGAGTTTGTACGCATGTACGCAGGGGATGAAACTCAAGATTTCATGTCATTCTGCTTCCACATGATACTTTTGTACCAGCCTTAACGAAAGTTACAGGTGGGACATACATTGCAGATGCTTAAAATTGGATTAATTTTTAAATGCTGCATTATGATGTACATGTTGCAAACCAATAGAAGCTCTTTTGAAGAACTTGCATTTGATCCCTTACGGAGGGTTATTCGATGCTTAGATAAAGAGATATTTTCGGCCATTTGTCAAGAATTTTGTCTCATGGTTTCTCTAAAACGGTATAACTTAGGATGCTGCAATTGTGTATTTTTACTATCAATCGCGCGGGGAAGTACCTAAGGACTGGAAATTAGGACACGTCGTACCGATCTTTAATAAGGGCGAAAAGAGTAATCCAGAAAATTACAGGCCGGAAGGTCTCACGAGTATCCCAGGGAAGATCATGGAGAGCATACTAAGGGACCATCTCTTGGATTTCCTCGAAGGAAACGCG
>CAJPEV010006054.1:0-11764 GCA_905338385.1 Darwinula stevensoni
TCCCATTTTCGTGATCGCAATTGGTTGGTGAAACTTGCGTACCTGGCTGACATCCATCCCACAGCGAGCAACAGCTTTTTGGCCCCTAATGGAGAGCATTTCATTATTCTACTTCAAAAAAGTATTCCCCTTCAATATTGCTCATTTCCAGGCCCGGGAGCTTTTGTCTTAGGATTGACCAAGAAGTTTCCTAAAATTCCATTAATTATCTCTATGATCGATCTGTGTTAGAAAATCGGAAGATTGCTGCTGAAATTGCTCTCAGAAATATGAGCCCGTGAACTTGGACCTTCAATGTGAGCTGGAATTTTTCCTCTCATTCGAAAGTCCATCGTTTTCGCTTTTCTAAGACATTCTAGATTTTCAGCCTCAGCCTAACAGTTTCAGAGTTTTAGCCTTCTAGCGGCAACATTAGCGCAAATTAATGACCATGACATGAATGGCGATGGAGATGACTGTGTGAACTCTCTCTGCGCTACTCAAAGGACCCCTACACCCATCACTTTTCGGATTTTTGATTCAATACGATCGGTTTTTCCATCCCACTACCTCAATTCCCTATTTGGTTTCGAAGGACCAGATTGGGTGTTAATTTCTACCTCTCGCATATCGACGTAAAGCTTCTAGATTTATTTTCACATGCATCACCGGCAGTTACTCTCACTCCTACTTTGTTCACCTGATACGTTGATTGACGGAGTAAAAGTCTTTTATTGGCCTTGCACGCGGAAATGTCATCCATTTTTCTTTAAAAGGCCTTAATATGATGAATTGACATTAAACTATCGCCTAAATTTAGTAAGGTTGAGATTTTTATTCAGCGTCTCACGAAAAATTTATTTCTAATAACAGAAGAAAAGTAGCACATTTCTGACATAAAAAAATGCGCTAGATGGTCACATTGTTTTCTCATCTCATTACAAATGAAAAATTCCAGATTGGATGCCATGAAAACCTCAAAAGCCTCCTGGAGTGTCTAAGTAGATGAAAAACCTCATAGGGCGTTTGGGGAACATCAAATATGAGTAAGGGAAGATATTTAAAACCGGAGGACCTCGGTTGCTAAGCATCCGAGGTCCGGAGGATATATAGCGTGCACGATCCTGACCGCTAGCTAGGCCAAGAGACAAAAGTGTATTTGTGTGTGACAATTCTACACGCCAAACGCTTTGAGATATGAACTTGGGGTTTCAACAGAGCTATTCCTTATCATCCGAGGATGTGCCTTTGAGAAATGAAATTTCCAAATCGGCCTCATGAAAGGCAGGGGAGACAATTTTCACGAAAAATCGGAGATTCGCTCTCGTCTTGCCATCTCTCGGATGAAACACGAGTCAAAGGAGCGAGAGACGAGTCGTAGTCGCAAGGGAACGGTGGCATCGCTCACTGCAGTGCCTCCCACCTGCTGCTGGGAATCCAGGAATTTCAAGCGTCCATGATGAAATACGGAGCGGTTCGTCAGTTTGTCACAACTTGCGTTCACACTGCTCCGCGAAGTCTATCACTGCAGCTTCCTCGTGGGGGTCCATCCTTCAAAATCTCGCAGAATTTCAGAGTTGCAAAAGAATCCTTTTATGTCACTGCTTACATCATCTTCAGTCCTTTGCAGGCGCTAAATAACGATACAAAGAAGCCGACGAGCGCGAGAGTTCTTCAAAGGTTGTATTATTTTCCCATATCGCATTCGCATTGGTAGATGGCAACAAATTGCACGTATAATCAATGGGACCGGGAGGTTGCAGTAAGAGAAATGTGATTTGGGGATCGTGACTGTGTTGTTTATACATGTTCCTTATCTTCCTCCATTCGTATGAGCCGATGTACGATGCTGGCCGTTGAGACTGAGACTCACGCACATTTTGTTGATTCATTTCCCGTGATTGCGTGTCATCTGTTTGACGACAACGAGAAGTTGTGTTGTAGAATCCAGGGGGAAACACTCTCGTTAGGGCTGGAAGGTGCGCTCCATATAATATGCTGCTTTAAAATTACAATCCTGTTTGGAATTTGGATTTTTTTTGCTTCAAGGGCATCAAGTTCCATTGACGTACTGAAGTGCCACGTGTGCTCCATTCACATCATCGGGTGCCAAGGATAATGCCGGGTCAAATGAGACCTGCAGTCTTTATGCATGACAGTGTCCAAGTAGCACATGATGGATCTCGAGAACGTTCAAATTGTGTTTAAAGAGGTTTTTGGTCGTCGAATGTAAACGGATGAGAACCTTTTGTTCGCTCAGATAAGGTGCAGTTTGATCACAAAACAGGAGACAATTGGAAGGACGTATCTTGAACGTTAAATATGTTTTCATCAAGCATATCTATTGTTCCCATTTGACAATGGTTTGAACGAAAGGTTCGCACAACCGACGCTAGATGACGCCAGAGTAGTTGCAAATAGCAGGTAAATTCCTGATACAGCTGAAATTATTCCTCAATACCTTCCACACAGTAGCCGATCTTTCCCCTCATGAACTAGAGAGGGAGATATTTGAATTATTCAACAAATCGGTCTTACGATATAACCCAGTCCAAGGAATCTCCAGAAAACTCAGGTTCGAAAAATAGAGGGAAAATAGTTCAATTTCGAATTTCACTTCATGCAGAGGAGAGTTAAACAAAAAATATTAAAGGCATAAGTGTATTTCAACTGTACGTAGAATGACTGTTACCACACGCTTCTACACCAGACGATCCCATAAAAGGGAAAATCCAACCAGATTATTTGGTTCCATAGTCTTCTGTGACCCGTTGCCATTTATTTTGATCCAAAATAAATCCATTGGACACATACACAAGGACACTTGGACATCTAATGTATATCCTCCTCGGACTTCCACTAGATGACTAAATGTCTCGTCCAAAGATAATCCTTGGATATGTCCATTGGATGGCCTTTTCCATGTCCGTCTATTTGGATCCATTGGAGATTCCCTTTGGGAAAGCTTTTGGATGACCATTGAGGAGTGCAGCGATAGTAATCCCGAGGTATCAATGGCGTAAAATTTGCATGTTCATGAATATTTATGGCATGGGAAAAGAAATATTTTCTGCATATTGAAGATCTCACCCTCTCACGTTTCTAGGAAGAACTGGAATGGAAGGCTTAGGATGGAAGGTGAAGAATTATTGAGATGAACCGACATCTCATACTTATCTCTCAATGAAAATAGTTTTTCCCGTTGTCAAAAGTTACGCTCTTAATACATGGAAGGAATAGGCATACTTGACAAGGGGAACCACACTCTCACCATGCAATGTGCAAGAATTGCCGGGGGTCTCCCTGAGTTATGTTACGTCTCTCACCAAATGAATTAATTAGAATGACTTCATTCCTTCGGCTTGTATGTGGGAAATTATCGAGTAGAAGATGAAAGCTTACGCAGAACAATTCGTTAACACTTTGGGAATCGAGAGACATACAGCGGAGGGATGAGCGCGACCTAGCTTATATTATGAGAACTTTATATTTTTTTATTGAAGTGCTAGATGTCAGGTCTGACTGAAGGCCTAAACGGGGCGGGGATGGGGCGGGGATTCCATCCAAGGACATTCAATGGGAGACCTTAGGAAGTCGTTCTTGGTAGTTCCTTTGCTGGAGGTCCAATGGATGCCCAAAGAAGGACTGACACATCGTTTCATTCGTATTGTCGAAACTAAATGAAATCATGCACTGGTTCAATTATAATGTTACTATATCTATACCTAGGTATATCGATTGGAGTTACTGGGTTGTGACTTAAGATGGGAGATTAGAAGAAGAAATAAATAAATCCCATGATCGGATGCTCGTAACGCCATTCCATAAATCCCATATTCAATAAAAATGTAAATAATTCATTGTTCCATGCAGGGAAATTCTGCTAGAATAAACCTCAGAATTCATGAGAAGGTATTGATCCATGGCGATGACGTCCTATGTACATCAATAGAACATCCGCTTCTGGACGGATGGGTATAAACCCGTCTCTGGACAATTGGCATGTCCATAGACGAATTTTGGATCACCCTTGGGGTATATACTTGGGGTATCGAATACGTTAATTGCATATTGGACGAATCCGGAAAAGAAAGTTCAAAGAACCCTTCTCTTTCCTTTGAAATATTCAATTCACGTCCTTGAATTCACGTAGTTCAAGGAACTCTTAAATTGAACTGTTTTTGATCGCTCTTAATTTCGGATATTTAAGAATTCCCTAGAACATTCCCATGGACTTTCATAGAACGCTGGCAATACCTTAAATGAAAAGCCCATTGAACACGTTCGGGTGCTAATTGGGTGGTAGTCTAAAGATCATGGTGACTCCTTCCACTACAGAGCATTTCGCTTTCTCCGGTTTGCAGCAGGTTTACCTGCCATTAGTCAGTAACTAGCACAATCCAAAGGAGTTTCAGAAAGGAACATTCCTGAGAATATTCGGAGTTGGGTACATATGGTGGAAACATGAACTTCCTACTCCAGTCAATGACACAAGTCCGTCCTTATACATTAACACTTCAAACGAATGGCATAATTTCACAAAGTAAAGCTTACCGCACCAAACGTATCCCCAATCGGTGAAGGGATTCTCATAAAAGTCATCTGACAGGTACCAGGGTGAAATGTTGTCGAGGGCTTTCCATGTATTCGAAGAGAAGGAGAGGATGCAGCCGGTTTCTTGGTTCAGGATATTTCCTTTTCTCACTGCCTCTTCCCCGATGCGCAAAGCGGCAGCATCCCATAATGGACACTGCAAGACAGGGAATAAACACAATGCAAGGGCATTCCTATCTTCCATCCATCAACCAATAATGGATGACTCCTCAGAATGAAGAAAATGAATCATGCGCTAGATAATCACAATTCAGCAACGAGCTTTCATTCACCAAAGATTTTTGCTGTCATTACCTGATCGAATCCTTCTTGATGCTCATACATGGACTTTCATTTTTACAAGGGATTTTTTTTTGCGAATGATGAATGGAACATGATTTCATCCTGACCCAACTCCCTCTGTCAAACTAGGTTTAAAAAATTTAATTGCACGGTAAACCGTTTCAGTTCTTCAAAAATGTACCTATTCGTTCATGGGAAGTTCAATGCAGGAAAAAATCCAAGGAAGGAGAGGCATGACTGAGAAAGATCTGATCACTTTTGTATTTTCANGCAAAAAAATCGTCATTCCAAGTAAGGTGCGGCAGGTCCAGGCGCGAGCGCTAAAATTAAATTCCAGTCGCTTTTGTTAAATCACTCATGTGCTAAAACGACTAGAGATGAACGTACGAAATTTTTTAGACACTCAAAGAATATATAGACATGTGTTCGAAAGAAATCTCGTTGTGCTAGCTGCTGTTTCAGAGGCGTCACAAATTTTCAAAGAGGGACGCCTTTTTTGACTCACCTAATATATCTGGTTTCTTATTGTCAGCGGCAATGGCTCACACACGCAAACACGCTTTTAGGTAAGCAAGATATGCTTGGCGTTCCATATATATGACGGCGTGCAGATATGCCCACGAAAATTACTCTAAAGGTTCATGTGTTCCTCACGTTACTCAAAATCGTCTCGCCTTATGTTATATACCTGGCATGAACATGTTATTTTCGAGCAGATAAGACGGTCATACAAAAAGTTCTTATTATCGGTTATTATCTTGAGAAGCGTAACGTGTAAGCCAGGTTTAGCGAAACTCAAAAGAACTACAGTTCAGATTATAACTGCTCAGCGAATAAGGTTTCAGATTAGTGTATGAAGCACATCTTTCATTGTTGCAGATCTCATATGGAGAGTATTGACAACTATGGAATTCCAGCGTCGTTTTTGCAACAGAAATTCGCACATTTATCAAACATTTTTTTACAGCTCGGTAGGACGGCCACTCATATCGACAATTATTTCAATGAAGCTCTGCACCACCACGTTCCATCCCATGTAACACCATACACTCAGAGAAATCGGTAAATCGAGATGAAATAATTTTTATATTTTTCTCAAGAGAAAAAGACATCAACCGGATTTTCGATTTATATCTCTCGCTTCCCGACCGTGCCGGCTCGCTGCAAGGCGTTCGCAAGACCAAAATGGGTCTATAGCCGAGTAGAGAGGGTGGTTTGACTGGCCTTTGCATCGTCTAGACGCATGTTAACCACCGTATTCCACTTCATCGTGCCGTGGAAGCCCCCCCCCCTCCATCCACCCATGAACCCTCGGGGCAATGCATTGACAGTCGAGGGATTCACATGCAACCGCCTGAGTGCATAGCCTCTTTGCCACTTCACCTTCCCTCCGACCCTTGCGAGTAACTCGTGCATCTCAAAAGGATTCCCATGTAACCGCTTATTTCCTTCTTCGAGTCCAGTTGCATACGGTGTTTGCATTCCGTTTGGTAAGTTGATGGTGTAACACGTATCGCCAATATGGTAAGGGCCGACTGTTAATTATAGATACTTAACAGTCCTTTTAGAATACATGGATTCCTATGGAATTAAAAAAAGCTCCTTCGCTAAAAGGCCCGTTGTCTCCCCTAAATGAGGTTTGTGCATTCGGGCTTTAAGCTCAAAAGCCACAATATTCCCACAATAGGTTTGTCTGACGTTAAAGAACACCAGTATTTGTAGCTATCATCTTGAATCAATTGGTGCAGCCGCAAATTATTTTCGAAAAGCTTCTCCTGCCCTGCCCCCTGACTCATCAGCAAAAGTTCAGCCACTTGGTACGAATTCAATCCGAAAACTGCGCATTTCCTGTACTCTTTGAGAGTCTGACCTAGCCCTATATCACCATGGATGCCTAATATTATATTTCATTTTCATCGATGGTTTTGCTTTAAACTCTGTGCCAGGCTCCACCTTCGTATTAATTGTTATGCATGTTTTCATTATATTGTTATAATGATATGTGCTCGGAGCAATGACAGCTGCCTTCGTTGAGGAAAATAAAAATGCCTCATTGTTTTTTTTTAGATGTCCCTTGCTTAGAGCTTCATCACCCTCTGTGCTCCCACTTCTAAGTGCCTCTATGCCACATCAATTATTCATCAGTGAGTACCTCCCAAACTACTCTTATTGAGCTTCAAATTTTTTCCTTTAATGAAGTATCAAGTTGTGCTGGTAATTATAAGCTCACACTGTGAGCTGCAGATTAAAATCAGTGGCATCCCTAAAGGCTTTTGGCAGCTGCCTACAGAGAAGTGGTGCACTGAAATGACCGATCTCCTTTATTTCCCCAAGTAAATCCAGCCTTTTGCAATAAGTGTTGTATGTAACAAACTCATATTTTCCCCGTGTCAGGGTTCAATCATATATCTTCAAATCCTCTCAAAGCATGAAAAGTTTTCTGTGAAAGTTGTTCAAATAATTTCAGCAGTTTAATCCCATTCATTTAATCATAATTCTAGGTGCCTGAACATCATGAGGGACTCCTTGTTGCTGACAAGGGCAATGGATGGAAACTCTTGGCCGAGTGGAGGTGGATGTATTGGAGTCAGATGGCCTGCTATTCTACAGTCAGTGACGTTTCTTCATATTTGACATTCAGTTCCCACCATAGAATACGAAGACATTGGACACATTGCAGTCATGCCTATTCAACTCTACAGTGGCTCCGTTGTGTCAACCAGCAAGGCGATTTTTGGTAAAACTCAAATATTCATTACTTCCAAAGAAATATGTGCATACTTGCTCTTCATCATTTTGTTTAAGCAAGAAACTTCAAAGAAGCTCTGTAGAAATATTCAAATTTGCAAAAAAAAGCAATGTAACGGCCGATATGTCCATAGTTACCATGGAAGAAAGACGTGTTATTCTATTCAAGAATTATGTGCAATATTCTCCGTTTATTTTTCTGCTTGGCTTTGCATAAAATAAAAAAAATTCTGAGGAGATGAAACTGTTTCTAGCTTCATTGGGCACATCACGTCGTGAGTACAACTTATTTTTCCCATATACGAGTACCATATTCATGGGGTGCATCTAATCCTATGATGTGATGCTTTTGGTTTAAAACCTTCATCGAATCTATAACGCTTCCCCAGGCCTTTTGGGAAATTTCTCCATGGACATCAGTTGCACTTTTCAGTCATATTTCCAATGTTATTAATGCTCAATAGATTTCATTTGAATGCATGTTCAAATAGGCGAGTCCTTCCTGCAGCTTCAGGAATTTCATTACTAAAGTCATGCATGAGGTCCAAAAGCGACCCTACACGGCCTGGCGAATTTTAAGAGAAGAACAACATTTGTCCAAAATGATGCTTCCTACAGAGTGAATTGCACTATTAAGCCTCAGTTCAACCTGGGTCTAGTGAGGTCCTACTGCTTCTGCTAGAAACAATTTCAAGTAGATCCTAGATCAGGCATGCCACGTGCATCATAGGGGGACAAGGCATGAACGTTTTTGGTGTGGCTGTAATGCCGGACATGCAAGGCAAATTTCAGTGTGGCTGAAGTTCTTCGCGAAATGTTCAATGCAGCGGAAGTGCACAATATACCTGACCCATACACGCAGAATCAAATTAATGCAATTTGGTCGAGAAGAAAGTTTTCCCCCATGTGATGAGTTTTCGTCACATCCATAATTCGATGCGATAAAGACGCATTACATGGAGGACAGACTTTTTCCCTGACAAAAATGCATCGAACTGAGGCATTGAATTTTCTGTGTGTGCGCTGATGGATGAGAGTGCGTTATGGCGAGGTCCATAGACACCACGACCTCAGAAAGCAAAACGAGCAAGGACCTCAATGAAGGTGATGCACGTCGCGTATTTTCTCATGCACAGCGTCATCCACGATCACCACGATAGCCCAAGATCAGCAAAGAGCAAAGTTTCAATGGTACGTGCACGTTCTATCTAATTCGGCAAGCCATTCTCAAGAAACTTCCTCACCTGCTGAATAAATGTGTCATTCTGTTGCTAGACGACGGGGTTCCTCATCGGAAGCGGGAAGTCCACGACAGACTGGGATTGCGAGGTATTCGCTAACTCAGCTTATTCGCCGGATCCATCGGCCTGCCACTTCTTCCTCTTCCCCCGATCGAAGGAGAGCCTGCGTTCACGACGGTTTGAGGACGCCAACGCCATTAACAAAGCCTACTAAGCATTGATCCTGGATTTGGCTAAATAAGCACTACATCTTGGCACCCATGATTTGGTGCCATGGTGGAAGATATGTACATCCAGCTCGACTGCGGCTACCTTCTGTAGACATCTTTTTAAAACTTTTCTTTAAAGGTTGGGCACCACTGGAGTTAGGCAACACACGTGAAATTAGGAGAATTCTTCTTGAGAACCTCTGCACGCCGTGGTAAATATCGAAGGGCAGGCATATTTTGGATAGGGCCACCACCCAGGACTCCATATTCCGAGAGAATAGGGTCTTGCGCCATGGTACCCGATGACCCTAAACCCGGAATCGTTGGTTTCCGTGTATCATCTGCACTTTCCCATCCTTCGATCGTTCGACGCGTCTGCTGAGAATCGGAGCGCGTGCGACTGGATTCCCCGCTTCATCCGATCTTGCGCTTTGGGGGACTGATCGAAGGGCGTCACCGCTTACGAGCATACCGATGGGAATCTCATGGCATCGCTCGAAGCAGGTGACATCGAGTTCTATTTTACGATGCTCGTATCGAGTTGAACATCATTCACTCGACTTCGACCTCTCTGAGGCCGGCTGATCTCTTCCTAATCACCACCTACATACGATTATTTGGAAGTTTTAGAGAAACCTTTCGGCATCGAGTGATAAAACTTCCGAACTCGACGATAACCGGTGTAGGTCTCCTCCAGTGCGATGTTCTTCGCAATCCTCCCTGGAGAAGAACGAGGAAAAGAGAGGACCGAGAGAAGCCTTTTGTTTTCTTCCTCACGAACGTAGGCGACGATGATAGGGAAATCTCGCAATTTCTCATCGGTCGTCGGTGCCTGCCCGGGTGAAAGTCGGAGGACCATCGTCTGGTATTGTAGTTGTGCAGTGACAGGAACCGCTTCCGACCGCCGGTTACTTATCCGACGTGTCCCCCACAGATAATTTGGTATCGTGCGGCGGCCATTAGGACCTAAGTCATCAAGTTTCGACCACTATGTATTCCTCTCCTCTTTAAGTTAACTTTTATCCGGTGTGCTGCTCGATCGCATTGCTTTGGTTTACCAAGTGCGACTACCATCATTACGCAATGAGAAGTAATTATTTTCACAAATTCGTCCTATGTGAACCAACATTGCTCAGCATTGCTGCATTGCGCGCATTGTTTCGTGAAATAGGCGAAAACGTTGCGCAAAGCGCGCAATGAGCAGTTGCGAAAATCATGTATGACATGGAAATACACGTGTCTACTCACGCCCATACTCACACTTCCGTACGCCCACGCATAAATATACACACATCCACACGCACACATGAACACGCATTCATGCGCACACGCAACGGCAAATCTTTCATCGCATGAGGAAAATTTTCTGGAAAATTTTGACACAAAATTAGCACCGCCTAAACAGAAGAAGGTGCGAGTGGTGTAGAGTTCTATTCTGAATGAATCAAGATTGATTATAACAACACATATTTCCGAATGAGACTTTCATATATTAAATCAAAACAGTTGACCGTACTGCACCTTTCAGTACCGTACACTACAATACTTGGCTCTTTATCCTTAAAAAAAGGCAGGGAATATTTCATCGGTAATGAAGTTACTATTAGATGTTCAAAAATGTTTTCCTCTTAATATTTATCAGTGGAACTGGTAGAGTGCCACCAAAAACGATCCGAATGGCTATGCCATGGCACCTTACTTAATGAGTTGCATGATTGGGATAAGCATGAAAAATAAATAAATTTAGTAGGAAGTTCTGCCCCACTGACATGTCATTTTTCTCATTCAATGGAATATGGCACCAGTGACCAAACGTGCCGACTCGTGCCATCTAACGATAGGAACATTTCCGATGCACGGCATTACGGTTAAATCATGGCGACATGCTCGATCGCGTCCACTGTCGCCATCAGAGCCGTTGGATGCACCTAGTCCGTCGAGAAGTTCTCGGCATGCCATATCAACAGTTCCGTCAAACTTTTTGTTTCGTGCGCATGATGGGTCACAGGTTCCCCGTCCCCTCATTACTTTGTGTTTCTGTGCGCTGCACTGCGCGTGCTCTTCATCGCCTTTTGTGTTGCGGGTCGACCTCTCGAGTACAAATGGACAAAATTGAATATCGAGCAGTAATCGAGTTTTTCGTCAAGAAAGGAAAAGTTTTCTCGATATTGACAACGAATTCCACGAAGTTTTTGAGGAATATTCGCCGTCGTTTAGCACCGGGAAACGTGGGCTGCCGAGTAGAAGCGCGAACGACGGTCTCTCTCAAAGACCCCCCGAGAAGGCGCTATGACGAAAGCGGTCACAGGAGAAAATATTAATGTCGTCGAGAAGCCGGTGATGGCTGATCGTCGCATCACGCTTGAGCAAATAGAAAAGGAAGCGGGCATTTCAACAGGATCGGTTTCGGCAATTTTGTACGACAAACCCAACACAAACGTGATGAGCGCCGGCCGTCTGTCGATTGCGAAAGAACTCTTGGAAGAAATGCAGGCCGATCTGAACCAGATTCTCGGTCGAATCGGTGCTGGCAACGAGTGTCGGGTCCATCACCACGACTCAGAGACGAATGCCGAATGAAAAGACCTGAAATCACCGACGCCAAAATGACGACGAGCGCATGAGTCAACAGGCAAGATCGTGATGACTGTCTTCTGTGACGGTGCCGGCGTGCTGCTTCTGGACTATTTC
>CAJPEV010006055.1:0-10468 GCA_905338385.1 Darwinula stevensoni
AACTGAAATCTCTCATATATGAAAAATATATCAGAGATTGGATTTTTGCCATACGCACGACGACCATTACCACCACGATATGCCTCTTTCAGTGGAGACTAAATACTTTTCACACTGTTTTCTTCGCGAGAAAAATGCATCGAACTGAGGCACTGAATTTTCTGTGTGTACCCTGTTTTCCGCTTATTTGTATCGTCTGCCTTGGATGATTCAGGTTTTACTGCATAGACTGAGGGAATTTAACTGGACATGCCAACTTTGTTTAAAATGTCACAAGCCCATTAAAAACATAAGAATGAAGCATGACGGGGGAAATCCGCAATGCAGCATGAACCGCGGATAGTCAAATGAAATTTCCTTTGCTTTCACGTTTACTGGTCACGGGTCCTCGATCGGTGCCTCAAAGTCCCTCCGGGAACGCATACAATGAAAAACATTGCGCTCAAAAACGTCAGATAGCGATTCAGGCTCTGCCTTTGCGTCCGAGAAGAGAGGAAATCGAGAGATAATGTCGTGATTAACCCAATACTTATTCCAGATGAAGGAAGACGTCATTTTCTTGAGAAATACACAGAGCTGAGGCATAACCGCAACTGAGAAAGGCTTCATGCCTTATCAGCGACGAACTCTGGCTTGCATTCTAATCGTCCCCGTTCAAGTGTCAGTCGTGAATCAATTTCCTTCCAGCGCCCTTCCGGCTCTCGTTTCACAACTCGTCCATCGTAATCCATCTCGCATTTGAACCGTTCCCTGGCTTAGACGTGTTATAGTGTCAAAACTCCTCCAATCATTGCCTAGCGGCCAGGTGATCACGCCAGGGATTGGGTTAAAATCTTGAAAGTGGTGTGTGACTGCCCGAAACTGTCAGCCCAGACGTGCATTCGATGCCACATCATACCTCTTCCAGATCGTGAGGACAAAACATCGCCATAGCAGAGGCTGCAGTAGATATGCCTCATCTGCAGAGCAAAAGGCCTTGGAATATATTTTTCTAGGACAAGGACTCCTCGCAGTGGGCAGTGGTGGATCTATCCTCCTATCGTGATATTTTTCATCCATAGTTTCCAGTGTCATCAATTTCGTTCATTGTGATGTATATCGAGGGTGTCTTCTGATTTCTCTCGTCATTTCTTAATCCACGGCTTGGAAGCTGATAAAATACTAGCTGCATACTCACAATGGTGGAAACGGAATGTGACGATACGAAACGCATGAAAACCTTGGATCAATATCGTTTTCTGGCAAAGGGCTTTGCCCAGAACTCCAGAGAGGAGAATGACCTCTGTGACGTCGTCATTAACGTACATGGCGTCTCCTACCACGGAAGCCGGTTTGTTCTGGGATCTGCATCACCAGTCTTGAAAAATATGTTTCTTTCTAAGATGAAGGAATCCGACAACAAAATGGTTAGCTTGGAAGGGGTCTCTGTGGAAGGGTTCAAGGTGATCTGGGACTTCATCCACGACGAGGAATACGGGACGGATGACGAAGAAATCGCACTGGCTGTTCTCGAGGACTCACATTATCTCCAGATCGATATTCTCTGCGAAGAATACGCCAATAAACTGAAGAGCAAGTTGAACCCCGAAAATGTCTTCGCCTTACTCTATACGGCCGAAAAACTCGGGTTGATAGCACTGCACGAGGGAGCACTGAATTATATTTCTAGCAGGTTCCAGGAAATCATACCCACTCCGGACTTTCTTTCTATGTCTGTGGAGACCGTGCAGATGTTCCTCGGAAGAGATGACTTGGAAGTATCATCTGAAATCGACATCTATGAAGCAGTCAGAAAATGGCTGAATCACGATCCTTCCAGAAATGCCCACATGCCAAAACTCATGAGCCAGGTGAGACTTCCACTGCTTCCTTTGAGCTATCTTCATGAAAATGTGATCCGTGATCCAGTGATTTCTGGAGATCCACATTGCCTTCTCCTCGTGATGGAAGCGAAAGATTTTCACCATCCAGATCTCCACGATACCGTCCCCGAGGAAAAGACCAGCGTCCGGGGATCCGGTTTCTATCGATTTTACCACACCCACACCTATTGGTGTTTGGGGAAGAAGGGAAATGAAAATCAGGTGCTCTCCCTCGATAAACGGGACTGGTCTGTACACGTCTTCACCTCATATCCATGGCCTAATGATCCTTTATTTGCAAGGGCTTTCTCGGCGTTGGACAGGAAGCTTTTTGTCACAGGACTGGGAGTGATGAAGGTGTATGACCTGGTCAGAAAATCGTGGGAATACGGACCTCCGCCGCCTGAGAACGTCCAGTGGCCAACATCGGCCGTTGGACTCGACTCCATCTTCGTCTGTGGTGGACGATTAAGCAAAGATAACTCCAAAATGACCAAATCCGTGACACAGTTTGAACTGTTATCATGGAGATGGATCCATGCACCGGATATGAAATATGAGCGACTCTCCGCTTCGTCCCTGTTCCTCGATTCCAATCTCCACGTAATCGGAGGGGCACCCAATGGAAGGAAACACGAGCGGCTGGACAGGAGGATGAAATCATGGAGCGAGCTGTGTGAATGGCCCGGAAATCAGAATGCTCCTGGATGTTCCTCGATTCCAATCTCCACGTAATCGGAGGGGCACCCAATGGAAGGAAACACGAGCGGCTGGACAGGAGGATGAAATCATGGAGCGAGCTGTGTGAATGGCCTGGAAGCCAGAATGCTCCTGGAGTTGCAGTCCACAATGGTGAAATCCATGTTTCTGGTGGTGGGGTCTCCGGTAAGCCGAGTCTGTCAGATGTTTACGTTTATGAAGCGAGGAAAAACGACTGGCGCCTTCTGGCTCCCATGAGGGAAAAACGAAGAAATCATGGCTTGATCT
Source organism: Darwinula stevensoni (assembly GCA_905338385.1). Classification (NCBI taxonomy): domain Eukaryota; kingdom Metazoa; phylum Arthropoda; class Ostracoda; order Podocopida; family Darwinulidae; genus Darwinula; species Darwinula stevensoni. The sequence continues at coordinate 2,850 of CAJPEV010006055.1, forward strand.
CATTTGATGGATGCCTTTTCGCCGTCTGCGGAGATAAGACTCCTTCGATAGAAATGTACGATGGGACCGATTGGAAAGTGGTGGCACAGTTGGATTTGGAAACATGTGAGAGGGCCTGCGTCATGAGGTGGACTGTCGGTTGAATGGCTTGTTCTCGGCATTCACAACTCCTTCAATAGAAATGTACGATGGGACCGATTGGAAAGTGGTGGCACAGTTGGATTTGGAAACATGTGAGAGGGCCTGCGTCATGAGGTGGACTGTCGGTTGAATGGCTTGTTCTCGGCATTCACAATCTGAAATACCACCATGCGAGGATGCCCTTCTCAAATTATGAACTCAATTCATTACTATTGAAAGTGCATTGTTATTCAAAAACCATTAGTTTGTCAAGGTGGGCTCGCCATCAGTCGTAGCGTTGCGAAGAAAACAGAGTGAAAAGTATTTAGTCTCCCACTGAAAGAGGCATATCGTGGTGGTAATGGTCGTCGTGCGTGTGGCAAAAATCCAATCTCTGATATATTTTTCATATATGAGAGATATATGGTTTTCAGTTATTCAGAACGCGAACTGATATGTACCTTAGCGGCGAATGTCTCGCCTTCATTTGAAATGAGTTGTAATGCACAGTTATGAAATCCATGTTGCCGGACATGGGTTCTCCGATAAATAAAACCTGTGAGACGTATACGTGCACGAAGAATGACTGCCGCCTCCTAACTCCCACGAAGGGATAGTGACTTATTTACGGCCTCATTTAATTCGAGGGAAACCTTTACGATGAGACGGAACGGAAAGTTGTTGCTCTGGTGAACATGGAAAATGTGAGAAGGCCTGCTGATACAATGGACAACTGGCTGGATGCCTCGGTGTGCGAAGAGAAGTTCTCAACTCTATCAATATTAAACGCCATCGTTTTAGATCAAATTGAAAGATCATCTTCGAATGTCAATTCAATTATAGCAATAATTATACAGATTGAGGAGTGAAGTGTGGTATATTTTTTAAACTGAAAATCGGTAAGAGCACCTGTTCTTTTTAATTTACTGTTTTCAATACATTCTTTACTAATCGATAATTTATGTACTATGAAAACCTACATGAAAAAACGCCTTGGCAGGCAAATTAAGATGGTATAATCAATCGATGTTATTAAAGTCATGTGGATGTGTAGTGGACAAATTACATCAATACTTATTTAACAATGTATCCTTTAGAGCTTGCACAAAGATGTGAATATTGCATATTGAATTGCGTGGTATTACTAAAAATTATACAAAGAGCATTTCAGGAGTGCAAAGCAATTGGACAAATTTTCATTTTCGGCGGGAAATTATCATTCACTTTTCAAATAAGCAAAGTCTACTGATCCCTCTGAAAACCTTGAATCCTATATAACGATACTCCTGCGAGAAACAGGATGATATAGAAAGCCATACATTTGTCTGATTTGTCTGCATTTTTTTCGCCTCAGCCTCACAGCGCGTGTATTTTCGTATAGATCGTAAGTCATGAACATTCTGTCAGCATTTCTCCTGAGACAATATTCGCATTGCAAAAGTTATGTTCCTTCAAAACTAAAAAAAGACATTGCAAATCACCGGCGAATGAAGACCCTTTCGGTTTAAGTGTACTCCTAACATTGAACGCAATAGGAGGTTGTTGTACAGCTTGATTTGGAAACGTGCATGTGGACAAACATCACTCAGTAGAGGACTGGTTAAATTCCATCTTGGGAAACTGGGAGTAAATTACATACTACTATATTATACCGATTTTGAAGTTCTCCTGCGGCATTCAGCATGGTTACGAACATCCGGTGCCAACCCATTGAACGTTCTTAGTTTATGCATTCTATATCAAGGATATTTCGAGGGATATCCCCTGCCTTGTATTCCAGAAAAAAGTAAATAATATGACGCTCTGGTAATTGAGGCCCTCCTGTAGATACTCACTGGACGATCCTACATTGTAAGACATTCTCACTTCGTAACAAGGGTAAAATAATTATAGGAGTGTGTTTTAAGCAACACTTTTGGAACGCGTAATGTGTTTTAGATTGTGCACCAAATACTTTGAGATGTGCTCCTATGTTCATATATATATTTCCTAATTTACCCGTGGTAGACATTCATGGACGCATTCCATCCAACTAAGTATTCCTGTATGCGTCCCATGTGTTCTTAGAAGCATTCCCAGCGCTACACTTTCGTAACACTTCAGATGCTCCTTTTAATCCCATCAAATATGGAATGGCGATAGAAAGAAATACGCATGACTGGAAAAACTTGTTTTATTAAATTAACACAATGCGAACCAGACAGTTTACCCCATCGATCAGCCGCTCTGACCTAAGCCTCAGTAGCTTTACCCTAAAGCTCGACGCCTACAATACTGACTTTTTCGGCTGTAGGTTAGGAAATAGGACGCGCGAAAGGACTCAAAGACGGAGATCTCCGTTAGCGGTACCCAAAGCATTAAAAATAATAATATTCAACAATAAAAATAAGGATAAGAAAAGGATGCCTAGGAAAGGAAGCAATAACAAAGGGTACTCAGAAAAATTATGGTCGAATGTACAGGGGTTCTGAGAAATATCCGGCCGACATTGATAGGGAATAACCGGAATACTATTGTTGGCTAAGAAAAAATGATGGAAGTTTTTAAAGCAGGTTTAATGACTTTTCATTTCACTTTTCAAAATAACCGCCAGCGGTATTGTAGCATCTCACACAACGCTGGAAAATCGAGTCACAAACGGACTGCAGAATTTCAACCGTGATAGGCGCACCCACGTTTTTAATTTCCAGCTTAAGCTGGCAAAATTGTCTTGGGCTTTCGCGCGTAAATGTTGTGTTTTACATAGCCCCACAAAAAAGGCCAAAGGAGTCAAGTCGGTGGAGAGAGGGGGAAATTCAACTGGACCCCTACGGCCAATCCATTGACCTTTTGTGGGCTTTTTTCTGTAAAAGGATAAACAGCCACAAGTTAAAAACTTAAAAAGCCGCACATTAAAATTATTAATTTTAAAGATATATGTGATCAAAGTCTGCCGGATATTTATGGGACACCCTGTACAGTATATAGGAACAAAAAAAAACAAGGTTCAATCTGGCCTAGCATGAGCATCAGGTGTCAATTGAAGGACGAGGATAAACGGTCTGTCTGCGAAAACTTTATTATTCCTCCTTGACACGGAGAGAATACATTACTGTTCATTTTTATACGTCAATAATTGTGGTATGAACAGACAAACTTGTTCCTTTCATCTACAAAGGTAGCCTTTTGGGGAAGTACGTTAAAGAGAAAGTGTTCTATGAGCTTTACTTTTTCCAAGCTATTAGTGCAGATAGACCACCTTTCCTTTTAACCTTTGCAACATCAATGCCTTGACATCAGCAAATTACTTTTCGCCATGAAAGAAATTCTTTAACTTTCCAATCAGGATATTTGCTCGGCCAGACAGGGTCATGTCAGTATTGATGAGCAGAATATAGCGCTCTAACAGAATAAGGCAGCATACTTAGGAAGGTATTTCGATTCCTATGAAAAATAAACACATGACACAGGCATAATCTCCCGGGTTTTGTGGCAGAGCCAACCTCAGCGTGTCTCCAACAATGAAGATTTGCTTAACACTTTCATGAACCACTCTCGGTGACTCGTAAATGTCACCGGGGCCTCCTTATGGTAATCCATACGAATGGCACAAGAAGGAAAATGACGAAAATACAGACTAAACAGCCTGTAAACCAAGGAAGTTACGCACGAATTCATGAATCCCCTGGTGAATCTGAGGATATTTCATCAAAGAGGAAGGTTGATGAAAAGGAAGAAGATCCTCAAGATGAGTCTCTGAGGGGTCCCAAGAAAATAATCAGGGACCATGGAGAGAGTGCAGTTAATTCAATTCGCTAATGGTTAAGAAATAACGTATTATGCTGATTAAAAATTCCTCCTTATGATAACTTGTTATAATTTGTATTTAGCGTGATAAGGGAAAATGCCTGTGTGGCAAGGGTGGAATATAGTCGTGAAGAGAAATCTCAATTGGAGTTGATGAAGAAACGGAAGAAAACAAAATATGACGAAGTGAAGTAGCTTCACTTTTCCAAACACCTTCCGTTTGAAATCCCGTTTATTCAGTCAATTGAAAGAAGGACCTGAGTCACTTATTGACTTGTATCCTTGCTTCAAAGATGGGGAATTCGTACATACCTTAATATCATCTAAGTACAAGCATCCCAAATAATCAGGGATATTTCAATAGAAATACCCTGTATTCCATTTAAAAAAAAATATATATATATATATGAAGCCTACAAATTAATGTTCTCCTGTAGCACTGGACGTCCTTAAATCTAACTAACTAATCGGTGGCAATACCTCTCTAAGCAGGAACCTCATTAGATTCATGAGAGAACTGTGAGAATAGGTCCAAGAAGTAATCACTCATGAAATGGAACGCAGATGCTCCGTAACAATTCGTCATAGAGACGGAATTTCAAATGAAAGAACCGAAAGCCTTTTAATGTCACGAGGACCAGACCTTGCCTTCTCAGGAGGTCGTCCCCTCATCTGAGGCTGTATTGCAAATAAACATCCCCAACAGCGCGCAAGACATTGNTAATTGAGGCCCTCCTGTAGATACTCACTGGACGATCCTACATTGTAAGACATTCTCACTTCGTAACAAGGGTAAAATAATTATAGGAGTGTGTTTTAAGCAACACTTTTGGAACGCGTAATGTGTTCTAGATTGTGCACCAAATACTTTGAGATGTGCTGCTATGTTCATATATATATTTCCTAATTTACCCGTGGTAGACATTCATGGACGCATTCCATCCAACTAAGTATTCCTCTAGGCGTCCCATGTGTTCTTAGAAGCATTCCCAGCGCTACACTTTCGTAACACTTCAGATGCTCCTTTTATGTCCCATCAAATATGGAATGGAGATAGAAAGAAATACACATGACTGGAAAAACTTGTTTTATTAAATTAACACAATGCGAACCAGACAGTTTACCCCATCGATCAGCCGCTCTGACCTAAGCCTCAGTTGTTTTACCCTAAAGCTCGACGCCTACAAGACTGACTTTTTCGGCTGTAGGTTAGGTAATAGGACGCGCGAAAGGACTCAAAAACGAAGATCTCCGTGAGCGGTACCCAAAGCATTAAAAATAATATTCAACAATAAAAATAAGGATAAGAAAAGGATGTCTGATGAAGCAATAACAAAGGGTACTCAGAAAAATTATGGTCAAATGTACAGGGGTTCCGAGAAATATCCGGCCGACATTGATAGGGAATAACCGGAATACTATTGCTGGCTAAGAAAAAATGATGCAAGTTTTTAAAGCAGGTTTAATGACTTTTCATTTCACTTCTCAAAATGACCACCAGCAGCATTGTAGCATCTCACACAACGCTGGAAAATCGAATCACAAACGGACTGCAGAATTTCAACCGTGATAGACGCACCCACGTTTTCAATTTCCAGTTTAAGCTGGCAAAATTGTCTTGGGCTTTCGCGCGCAAATTTTGTGTTTTACTTTGGCCTTTTTTGTGGGGCTAAGGAGACAAGTCGGTGGAGCGAGGGGGAAATTCAACTGGACCCCTACGGCCAATCCAGTGACCTTTTGTGAGCTTTCTTCTGTAAAAGGATGAACAGTCACAAGTTAAAACCTTAAAATTAAAAAGCCGAACATTAAAATGATTAATTTTAAAGTCATATGTGATCAAAGTCGGCCGGATATTTCAGTCGGTATTTCTGTACAGTATATAGGAACAAAAAAACAAGGTTCAATCTGGCCTATCATGAGCATCAAGCGTCAAATGAAGTACTGTAGGATAAATGGTCAATCTTCAAAAACGTTATTATTCCTCCTTGACACAGAGAGAATACTTTACTGTACATTTTTATACGTCAAGAATTGTGGCATTAACAGACAAACTTGTTCCTTTCATCTACAAAGGTAGCCTTTTGGGAAGTACGTTAAAGAGAAAGTGTTCTATGAGCTTTATTTTTTCCAAGCTATTAGTGCAGATTGACCACCTTTCCTTTTAACCTTTACAACATCAATGCCTTGACATGGGCAAAGTACTTTTCGCCATGAAATAAATTCTTTAACTTTCCAATTAGGATATTTGCTCGGCCAGACAGGGTCACGTCAGTATTGATGAGCAGAATATAGCGCTCTAACAGAATAAGGCAGCATACTTAGGACGGTATTTCGATTCCTATGAAAAATAAACAGATGACACAGGCATAATCTCCCGGGTTTTGTGGCAGAGCCAACCTCAGCGTGTCACCAACAATGAAGATTTGCTTAACACTTTCATGAACCACTCTCGGTGACTCGTAAATGTCACCGGGGCCTCCTTATGGTAATCCATACGAATGGCACAAGAAGGAAAATGATGAAAATAAAGACAAAACAGCCTGTAAACCAAGGAAGATACGCACGAATTCATGAATCCCCTGGTGAATCTGAGGATATTTCATCAAAGAAGAAGGTTGATGAAAAGGAAGAAGATCCTCAAGATGAGTCTCTGAGAGGTCCCAAGAAAATAATCAGGGACCACGGAGAGAGTGCAGTTAATTCAATTCGCTAATGGTAAGGAAATAACGTATTATGCCGATTAAATATTCCTCCTTAATATGATTGTTTCCTGCTTATGATAACTTGTTATAATTTGTATTTAGCGTGATAAGGGAAAATGCCTGTGTGGCAAGGGTAGAATATAATCGTGAAGAGAAATCTCAATTGGAGTTGATGAAGAAACGGAAGAAAACAAAATATGGCTGGAAAAGTGAAGCTACTTCACTCCAACACCTTCCTTTTGAAATCCCGTTTATTCAGTCAATTGAAAGAAGGACCTGAGTCACTTATTGACTTGTATCCTTGCTTCAAAGATGGGGAATTCGTACATATCTTAATATCATCTAAGTACAAGCATCCCAAATAATCAGGGATATTTCAATAGAAATACCCTGTATTCCATTTAAATATATATATATATATATATATATATATGAAGCCTACAAATTAATGTTCTCCTGTAGCACTGGACGTCCTTAAATCTAGCTAACTAATCGGTGGCAATACCTCTCTAAGCAGGAACCTCATTAGATTCATGAGAGAACTGTGAGAATAGGTCCAAGAAGTAATCACTCATGAAATGGAACGCAGATGCTCCGTAACAATTCGTCATGGAGACGGAATTTCAAATGAAAGAACCGAAAGCCTTTTAATGTCACGAGGACCAGACCTTGCCTTCTCAGGAGGTCGTCCCCTCATCTGAGGCTGTATTGCAAATAAACATCCCCAACAGCGCGCAAGACTTGAGAGCCTTGTTACTCAGATTACGTCTCCTACTTGCCCTGAGTGGATGTTGTTCCTGGAGTGCTTTTTCGCCTATAGTACCACGTCTCTTCGATACCATTCATTGTGATGTACATCGCTTTAGTCTTCTTTTCGCAGCCTGCCAACCTAAGCCTCAATTGCGGACAGGAATTTAGAAAATATGAAGCGGTGCACGAATACGGTTGTGAGTTGCAAGCCGGCTTGAAAAACCCAAATATTTATTATGACGATAAGTGTGGCAATGGAGG
>CAJPEV010006056.1:0-11755 GCA_905338385.1 Darwinula stevensoni
AAGATAAACGACGAACATGGCTGAGGAGGCTTCTTGTAGACCGGAACGGGGGTCCTCGAGGAGGCGAAAGCCTCATCCTTAGCCAGCAAGTATTTCCGTCTGAGAAGAAGGAGAGACGGAAGCGCTATTGGAAATGCAAGGAAGGTAAGTTCAATGATCCGCATGCAACTCTTGGGTAGATTCTGCATAGCGAAAGTGACGACGAAAAAAGACGAAACTATTAATATATGGTCGAGGCATGCCAAGGTGAAAAAATTGCAGATTACCATGTGATGTGTAATTCATAAAATTATTTGATATCTCAATAAAACAAATTCATCATGCCTTTTGAAGGTGTGTCGGCTAATAAAGTAAGCAAATGCTTCCTTTACTTTAACTTTAAACTTTAAAGTACTAAAAACTTTAAACCTTTAGTCATCAAGATGTATTTGAAATTGGCCATTGGTCGGCATTCCTGGAAGGTTTGACCAATGCCGAGAGTAAAAAATCAAAGCTTAGAGTGGTAAAATGTACCTTCCTGAACTCGTGTGGGGACGGTGGAGTAGTGGTATAGTAGTCGAAACGAAACACATTGGTCATGAAATCAAGGGTTCGAATACGGACAACAACAAAAAAATTCGGCAGTGGCGGAAGAGAGAAGGAAGAGAGTAATCGGCATTCCCGGGAGAAGACTTCTGAGACAGGTTTCACAGTTCGGCGTTCGTGGAAGGATAATGCGTGTCGGCGGTCGTGGAAGCGGCATTCCAAGTACTAACCCGATGCATCCACATTGCTTCCACGCAAAGTGGGAGGCGGGACGACGGGGAGCGTGATCGCGAGTCGGCTGTCGGAGAACCCGTGGGCGAAGGTGCTGGTGATCGAGGCCGGCTCGGACGGGTCCAAGCTCTCCCTGATACCTCCCTTCGCCTCTTTCATGTGGTGGTTCACCAAGTTCGACTATGCCTACTCCAGTGAGCCTCAGGAGGATTCCTGCCTCGCGCTCAAGGAAGGGGTAAGTTCCGTCGCTATTCTTACTTCAATTTCAGCTTTCCTAGTTTCCGCTTTCGTATTAGTGAGATTATCACGCAATGAAAAATATATTGGAATATGGTACAGCTAATTTGCATATGTTATTACGCACACGTCTCCAACTGGTGACACTTGGCTATATTTCTGTTTTAATAATACAGCGTCATCAAGGATGGATATATTTTAGAAATTGCTTCGTTCATGGGTGAGGTACTCTCCAGCGTTGGCCTCGCTTCGTCATCCATTTCATTTGATCGCTTTCACCTGCATTGACCCACTTCTTACCAGTTTCCCTCATCAATACCATGCGATTAAACTCTCAAGGCCGTCGCATTATATCAGACAGTGCGACTCATTTTCCGCCCACAAATGAAAATTGTTTTATTCGTCAGCGATGCCGCTGGTTCCGGGGTCGGATGCTGGGAGGGACTTCGTCCATGAACGGTGCCCTGTACGTCCGGGGAAACCGCAAGGACTACGACAACTGGGCCTCCCTGGGGAACCCTGGCTGGTCCTTCAACGACCTCCTCCCGCTTTTCAAGCGGGCTGAGAACTTTCTCATCGAGGATATTCCTGATGGTAAGAGCAGAGTATGTAAGTCCAAGGTTTTTCCGTCCACCTCGTGTTTCGAAAAAAAAATTCCCCTCGTTCCGCCTCGGGCGTTTGATGAATTCTTGGAGTAAGGTGTTCCCTGCGCTTCCAGGAAAAGCCATGTCTAATGGCGACAGGACGTTACGTGGAATCGTTGGCTGTTTTGTTTCTGATTACCTATATCGTGAAAGGTTTATCATTTAGGATTTTTCGGAATTTAGAATTTTATTCCGATGGTCGACACCTGCCATCGTAACTTCCATGCCCCTGTAATCGACCCCAGTTCCTTCTCGAGGGTTGTTGAATGCATTGCCTTAATGAGGCAATTATTGAAATTGAAATGAGGCAATTATTGAAATTGAAATGAGGCAATTATTGAAATTGAAATATGGCAATTATTGAAAAGCTGTCTTTTATTTTTTCATAGTCTGCTTTTGTCACGGTGCGAAGTCTCTCAAAGAGAATAGATATAGTGCACTATGCGTGCTGTATGAGAGTGGAGAAAGGGTAAAGGAAACACCGTAATGTCATAATTGATGGAGAAGGGGTCTGTCAGTGTTGTTAAGCCGAGCGCATTGAGAGGGAGTAATTAAGCAATTAAGCAATCTGTGTTGCAAGTGGGCAGGAAAAAAAGAAGGAAATGTCAAGAAACGCGCCTTATGATGGGTTCAGACCCCTTATAGCCTTCGCATCTCTCCTAAAATTACCGCCTGCGTGGCAATCCTTCCCGCATCGGGATTCGCTGAATAAAAATAATAATTAGTTAAATACCTGCGGGTACCAGTGATTGAAGCAAACGGTAACTATGTCAACCAGCTTCAACTCCAAATAAAAATAATAATTTTTTTGTCGCGTTCATCCCTAGCGGATGTCGCTTATCACGGAACCGACGGATATTTCCCCGTCTCCCACACGTACATCACGCACGTCCTGCCTGCATTCATCGAGGCCGGCCAGAGCGCCGGCTTTCCCTATAATGAAGACTACAACGGCGCATTTCAGAAAGGTAATGCCTCGTCGGACGACGTCACGGTACGCAAAGAGATTCAAGAGCTTTAAACATTTTGATCGAGTTCCCTTGCCTTTTAATTATTGCAATTATTCGAAGGACGTGTGCATCGCTGCCAAATTTAAAAAATCAAAAATGGCTCTACTACTCGTGACTATATTTGAGTTCTGAGGACGCTCCGCATTATCAAGTCTATCAAGAATCTTCTGTTTTATTTATGGGCTTCATAAAAATTGAAATGAGCCAAGTCGCCATGGTAGCAAAATTCGCAAATGGAATTTCGTTACTGGATCTTCGCCAGTAACTTCGAAATTCCCTCGTTGTCTGTCGGCATTGCCCAGCAGAAAAAAAAAATGAATAAACAAATTTGAAAAATCAAATGCTAAATTCATACTTCTATTAAATTTGCCAACTTCTAACGGGCCATGCTTCAGGCTTGAAGGAAGAGGGGAAAACGAAAATTCAATCTGTCCCCTTCGACATGGGTATTTGAAGTTTCGCACTCCCGTGAAATACATGGAGGTTTTGAGGAGGTCCTGTGAGGTCCTGTGAGGGGTTTACAGTGCTGTATTGATCAAAGTAGGTGGAGTAGGATCACCAAACATGCAGGGTGCACAGATAATGACATGGGAAGGCCAATAGCTTTATAAAAGTCGAGATGGTGCCACTATCATCCCAGGTGGCAGCACCATCGCTTGGATCGCTGGATCGGACAGGGTCCACGACGGGAACCTGTCTCGGTCCGATGTTCAGGAAGAGCTTGCTCAGCGTGGTATCCGTTAAAATAATGCTTGGGATGGATAGCCTTTTGCTACGAGTGTTCAATGTGTCCATTATGATTGATACACGAGACGCAGACGAGGTATCCAGTCTGCAATCATACTTCGAATAGTGCCAAGAGTGTTGGTGTTACATGCGTCGATGATGCGCTCCCGCATAAGTGCAGCATTTATTTTACCATATGGTTCCAGACTTATGGGACACCCTGTATATTGGGTAGCGGGTAATGGTGCTGCCACCTAAAATGACACGAGCACCATCTCGACGTTTACGATACATCCGCAGGACTTTATAACCACCCTCTATATCGAGCTGCTGACGCGACTAAATTTACTTTAAGAACATCTAAAACAAAGAAAGAGCCAAGAGAAAACTCATGTTCAATGGCGAAAAAAATCACAAATGTTGCCAGACTTCTGAATCACCCTGAACAACGGAGGCAACGCACTAATTGCCTCCGCTGGGCAGGTTTCAGCCAGGTGCAAGTGGCGGCCAAGAGAGGAATCCGATACAGCACGGCCAGGGCGTATCTGACGCCTGTGAAGCGCCGCAGGAACCTCCACGTCGTCCTCAATACCCCCGTTGCCAAGGTACGCGGACTTCAACGACAGATCCCCGGTAACTCGATCCCAATTGATATTTGGAAACCATTCAAGTGACTCATCTTAACCTTAGTGCTGTGGGTCCCGGAATATTCCGAGTGCCAGACTGACTTCACAGAATGCGGTAATCAATGCAACAGGAGTAGGATTAAAGAAATGTCTGCCAGTTCAAGGAACTACGCATGAATTTTAACAGGCACGAAGAAAAATACATGGCATTTAAATAAATTGTTAGACATACTAATTTGACTGTCGTCAATATACCAGCATTAATTCAACTCGCCAATCAGCATACATTGCCTTCTCTTCCGCCAGATCGTGATAGATGAGTCGACGAAGACAGCGAAGGGGATCGAGTTCCTGGCTGTGGACGGTTCCAAGCGTTTCGTATCGGCAACGAAGGAGGTGATCCTGTCGGCTGGGGCTGTCGCCTCTCCTCAGATCCTCATGCTCTCCGGCATCGGACCCAAAGACGAACTCGACCGGTATCAGGTTGGCGCCTCGAATCCTCTGAAATTTGCGTTCTAATAGTTGTTGCAAAGGAAGAAAAAATGTATCTGATGTCAGTCTTACTCGACTTGCTGTTTAGGAGACATTTTTCTCTGGCATAGAGATAATTATTCGAAATATTCGAAATGGAATTCAGTACTTTCACTTGTTCATGAGCCTTACAAGAGGCCGGTTTCACCGCCTTGTCCTGCACGCACAGATCCGGTCTCTGGTGAACCTTCCTGTGGGAGAGAACCTTCAGAGCCACGCAGGCCCCGGGGGACTCTACTTCAGCTTCACCCAGAAGGAAGGCTACTACGTCCCGCAGATTCTCACGGTCGATCTCATCCCCAGCGTCCTCAACTACCTCCTGAAGGGCCAAGGTAGATCTGTCGGTCATGACTATCGATCTCAAGTATTATTCTCTGGAAAGAATCGCATAAGCCACTCAGATTCCAACTCTGCACAACAAGAATATATTAAGGGCTAACTTCGAGCAGATTTAAAGAGGGCCTCTCCGTTTAATGTACCTTCATGCTGATGGCGGAAGCTCTTGTTTCTTTCACGAAGCAAGTTCAGTGTCTTTGCAAACCCGGGAAACTTACTGATTTTGTCCTTTTTTTCGTCATGCCTCGAATATGTGTGACGAGGGGCAAGCACGAGGCTCTTCCCAAGTGCGTCACGTGGAGGCTGCCGTGGGAGATTGCTAAGGGAAGACTAGGTTGAAGGTTGAAGGTTGAAGGTTGAAGGTTGAAGGTTAAAGGTTGAAGGTTGATAGGAAGAATTGTCTCTTGACACCTGGAAAACTTGGAGCTCCTAATATGCACCTCGCCTTGAGTCTCACTAAAGGCCTGTGCAACTTGAATTTGTTACCTGCAATTACCGTAAAGTTAAAAAAATGTACCACACTACATGTTCTCTCGGCCCTAACGACAATAAATGTCTAAATGCTCCTCGCTAAGAATCTCCTCAACAAACGAGCCGCAATCTTTGCACAGGCCAATCGTACGAAAGCACCTGAACTCCTTTTTAGCATTTCGCTTCTGAACCCTCGAGAAGGAAAGAGCTGGGGTCAGTTACAGGGGCATGGAAGTTACGATGGCATGTGTCGGCCATCATAATAAAATCCTAAATTCCGAAAAATCCTAAATGATAAACCTTTCATGATATAGGCAATGAGACACACAAAACAGCCACATCTACGATGTCAAGTAACGTCCTGTCGTCATTAGATATGGCTTTTCCTGGAAGCGCAGGGATCACCTTACTCCAAGAATTCATCAAACACCCGAGGCCGAACTAGGGGAATTTTTTTTTCGATACCCGAGCTGGACGGAAAGACTTGGAGGGTTACTTACATACTCCGCTCTTACCATCGGGAATATCCTCGATGAGAAAGTTCTCAGCCCTCTTGAAGAGCGGGAGGAGGTCCTTGAAGGACCAGCCGGGATTCCCCAGGGAGGCCCAGTTGTCGTAGTCCTTGTGGTTTCCACGGACGTACAGGGCGCCGTTGAGAGCCGAGCTGCCACCCAGCATCCGACCCCGGAACCAGCGGCATCGCTGATGACGAATAAACAATTTTTTCATTTATGGGCGGGAAATGAGTATATAATGCGATATAATGCGACGGCCTTGAGAGTTTAATCGCATGGTATTGATGAGTGAAACTGGTAAGAAGTGGGTCAATGCAGGTGAAAACGATCAAATGAAACGGATGATGAAGCGAGGCCAACGCTGGAGAGTACCTCAGCAATGAACGAAGCAAATTCGAATATATCCATTCTTGATGACGCTGTATTATTAAAAAAGAAATATAGATGCCATTTGGAGACGTGTGTACGGCATAATAACTTATGCAAATTAGCTGTACCATGTTACAATATATTTTTCATTGCGTGATAATCTCAATAATATGAAAACGGAAACTAGGAAAGCAAGTACTTGAAGAAATGACAAAATAGCGACGGAACTTACCCCTTCCTTGAGCGCGAGGCAGGAATCCTCCTGAGGCTCACTGGAATAGGCATAGTCGAACTTGGTGAACCACCACATGAACGACGCGAAGGGAGGTATCAGGGAGAGCTTGGACCCGTCCGAGCCGGCCTCGATCAGCAGCACCTTCGCCCACGGGTTCTCCGACAGCCGACTCGCGATCACGCTCCCCGTCGTGCCTCCTCCCACTTCGCATGGAAGCAAGGTGGATGCATCGGGTTAGTACTTGGAATGCCGCTTCCACGACCGCCGACACGCATTATCCTTCCACGAACGCCGAACTGTGAAACCTGTCTCAGAAGTCTTCTCCCGGGAATGCCGATTACTCTCTTCCTTCTCTCTTCCGCCACTGCCGAATTTTTTTGTTGTTGTCCGTATTCGAACCCTTGATTTCATGACCAATGTGTTTCGTTTCGACTACTATACCACTACTCCACCGTCCCCACACGAGTTCAGGAAGGTACATTTTACCACTCTAAGCTTTGATTTTTTACTCTCGGCATTGGTCAAACCTTCCAGGAATGCCGACCAATGGCCAATTTCAAATACATCTTGATGACTAAAGGTTTAAAGTTTTTAGTACTTTAAAGTTTAAAGTTAAAGTAAAGGAAGCATTTGCTTACTTTATTAGCCGACACACCTTCAAAAGGCATGATGAATTTGTTTTATTGAGATATCAAATAATTTTATGAATTACACATCACATGGTAATCTGCAATTTTTTCACCTTGGCATGCCTCGACCATATATTAATAGTTTCGTCTTTTTTCGTCGTCACTTTCGCTATGCAGAATCTACCCAAGAGTTGCATGCGGATCATTGAACTTACCTTCCTTGCATTTCCAATAGCGCTTCCGTCTCTCCTTCTTCTCAGACGGAAATACTTGCTGGCTAAGGATGAGGCTTTCGCCTCCTCGAGGACCCCCGTTCCGGTCTACAAGAAGCCTCCTCAGCCATGTTCGTCGTTTATCTTAGAGAAGGGGCCCCCCCCCCCCCCCCCCCCCCCCCCCCCTCATCTACTTGCCTAAGGCTTTCTGAATCTGATAGGTTAAGAAGCCAATGAACTTCATTGGTCATCCTAATTTTTTAATTCGTATATTTTTTGTAATGCTCAGATGTTTTGCCCGTAAGCCAGGACTCAAGGAAAAAATCCTTTCAAGGTGAATCGTCTCGTCCCCTGGCAGTTTTCCTGGACGAGTCCGGTAACACCTTTTCAGCTCTCATGCAGGTCTGATATGCAAAATGGCTACCTGGAACTAATCCACTGCTGCGACTTCTTAATCAAAAATCACCCGTCCTAAGCCATTTTCGCTCATATGCGTTCCTCCATTAATCAAGTAAAAATGGATTTAAAAGGCTATGCTTTTCCATGGTTGTTTTCAAATTTTAGCAAAATGTCTACACTGCTAAAAAAAAATAGCCTTTAAAATTTTTAAATTTCAAGTTCATTAATAACATTAGAAGCATAATTACGCTTTCTTTTTCGCATTGTATGTCTGATAGCAAAATTCCCTGTCTCCGTCAGGCATGGCGAGGATACTCAGGGCTCAAGTTACGACCCGGTTTCGGAATTTATCCCCATCCCACTCGGCCAAAAAGTCGAGGGAAGATTTTGCTGCGCAGTACGGATGTCCTTGATCATCCAGTTATCATCGGGAACTACTTCAAGGACCCGGACGACGTCAAGGTCGCAATCGAAGGTATCACAGAATAAATTTCATAATTTTAAATGCCTGTATGAAAATTTTTTTTCCTGTTTTATTCGAATCGCCAGCCACTCGTCTGGTGTTGCGATTGGGAGAGCATCCCGCGTTCAAGAAGTTTGGTGCCGAATTCTACAGCAAATCCCTGCCGGGCTGTCAGCATCTGACGCAGTTCACGGACGACTACTGGGAGTGTCAGATTCGGCAGTTCACGTATCTGCATTGGCACGACGTTGGCACGTGCAAAATGGGACCATCCACTGATCCTGGGGCCGTCGTCGATCCCACTCTCAAGTAAGATCATGCAGTACAGACGAGGTCACACATTCAGATGCTATAACTGAAAGCATGCATCTTAAGAGGTTAATATAGGGTATACAATGAAAATCCTTTTAAAAAAATTGTTTTCTATATCATCTTTATGTACTTGATATATGAACATTTTTGTTAGAGTCCATTATAAAATACATCTATAGATAGCGTACATGATAAGAATAATGGAACATGCACAACATGATTAACACCTCGTCTCTTTGTCCAGGGTGTACGGAGTGAAGGGGCTGCGAGTGGCAGACGCATCCATCATGCCGGCGATCGTCTCCGGCAATTCCATGGCAGCATGCATCGTGATCGGGGAGAAGGCCTCCGACCTCATCAAGTCCGCCCACGGTCTGTGAGATCCACGAAGACCGGATGCAGACTCGACGTCCGCGGCCCCGATGTTCCTCGATGCTCTGAAATTGCCGCGAGCGTCGCCTCAGCAGGCCCGACTTCAGAGATCATATATGAGATTTCGACGATCGGGAGCTCTTCCGTGAAATCGTGTCTTGCCATCCGGGAAATTTTGGAAAGTTTCGCTTCACGGGGAAAAAAAGGTGTCTCCATGAGCAAAGAAAAAGGTGTCTGTGGCACCGGAGTACCTTTGGCACAAATGTGTGAGGTGTGGTTTGCTGATCAGTTGAAACTATAGGTATTGATACGCCATAGTCAACGAATGCTTCATGTCTAATTGGATTTTATGACGCACAGCAAATGATAGATCGAAAATGTGTTAACTTATGGTATGAATGAGAATAAATTCGTTTTAGAAAAAATAAAAGCTTGAATAAGTGCTGATCATGGACAACTCTAATATACCGACCGGGAGTATCTAAAGGGTCAATGACCTTTCTCTTAGAGCTGAAGAAAGTCAAGATACATATGGTTACCAAGTATGTTTGCTCTTCACTTTCGACAGCACTGGAAGCTGCATTCCGCGAATCCCCCGAGTACTTTCGGACGAATTTGTCGTCCTTGATGCGGGAATTCCTCCTAGACATTTCCTAGACAAGTCCTAGATAGGTCCTAGACAGGTCCTAGACAGGTCCTTGACAGGTCCTAGACAAGGCATTTCAATGTTGGAGCAGACGAAATTTTTCTCGTCGTGCGATCGGATCTCACGAGCATTCCCATCTCGTCCCGGCGAAAGATCTTTCACAATCTCCAACCACTTGGAATGAAGTCCTCGAGACACCAGAAATCAATCGGTGTTCGACAGGGCCATCAAAATTCCGATTTCGGTCGAAGTAGTCCCCGTGCTGGAAGACAGCAAAGCATCAGCACCGTCGGGATAGCCGGTCTGAAGTGACGGATCCGGAAAAAATTTTTCCTCAACGAGGAAGAAACAAATCAGGATTGGGCTAATAATGCCCTTACGTGAAGTTTTGAAGAAACGCACCGATGAAAGAAAGTTCAGCGTTGCCGACGTCAAATTTATGCAAATTAATTGCATAATATATGTAATTTATGCGCTTCAGATTCACCTGCATGAGGAGAGTATAAATCCTCTTTAGTACTTATAGTACTTATAGTACTTTCTAAATGCCTGAGGTCACGAGCAGGCGCATCCACAAGACGAGGCAATTCTCCTGTGCCTCATTCTCGAAAGATCATTTACAAATATTTTCCGGAGTCCATTTAACCCCTAATCCGCGTCCTATCGGATCTATGGGTGTGCTGAGCCATTTCGTGAGCATCCAGAGCACTGAGGTACAAAGCAAGTTATTCTCGTTTTGGAATTGTGAATGGGATGAAAGATTCTGCGCATTCGTATATACGAGGCACCGTCAAGCACCTGACACTTTTCACGGAGAATGGAAGATAACATGTTTTATTTCCTTTGTCAGGTGCTAGTCTCCCACACTCCACTTGCATCACTCATACGTAGCAGGATTTCCCAATTTTTCGATATAGAAAACGGCAGGGAAGTTCCTGATAGCCCGCCAGTTTCCCTCACGAAGAATCACCACCAGAACCTCCATCACGATGGAAGGCGCCAACTGCCTCCTGCTCCTAAGCCTGATTTCCCGCCTCGCATCGGCCCAGGAAGGCTGCGACCAAGCTCTGACATCCCCCACGGGGAACTTCACCTCCCCCAACTACCCCGACCCGTACGACAACGGCGAGACCTGCACGTACAACATCACCGTCCCGACGGACGCCGGCGTCACCCTCCTCTTCACCGACCTCCAGCTGGAGTACCACCTCAACTGCGCCTACGACCGGGTCACCGTCTTCAGGCCCAGCACCGGCGAGACCGACGTGTTCTGCGGCGAGGAAATCCCCGAGCCGATCTTCGAGATGTCTGGGACTCTCGTGGTCACGTTCACCAGCGATTTGTCCACGAATATGAGGTGAGGAAAGATCTTAATTTGTCAGATCATGACGATTCTCTGATTATGACGACTTAACCTGATTTTAAACATGTATATCTGATCAGTAAATATTTTTAAAAAGTTACCGTGTACCGTACCATGGAGTCCGTATCGCAATTAGAAATTGCAAATTCCGTTTCCAACGTTTTTAACTGGTTGCTCTCCGCTAGTGGTGAATTTTCGTTAGATGAAAAAAAAATTAAGAAATTCTTTGAGACACGTAGGACACCCTGGAGTAACGGATTTTCTCTCCGTTCCTATCTTCATCCGATGAGTGATTCCAAAATGTAGAAACTTCTCCTCTGGCCCTCGTAACAGGGCCCGGTTGAGACAAGAACGGCGCCATCCCGGAATGTTGAGGTTAGGGGAGACCAATATCTATTTTCAGTTTTTCTCCGAAGCTGGAAATTGGAGTGGACGCAATAATTATTTGCCAATTAGGAAGACGCCGAGGCTGCGAGAAGGGAATTCAAATCGTGGAACTGGAAATTAAAAAAAAAAAAATTATAAAAATGCAGAGGAAGTTGCGATGAACTTTCTCGAGAAATATTTTTTTTTTTTTAAATTCAAGGTCACACTTGGAAGGCTTCACATTAAACTTCACAGCCCGATATCGGTCTCAAAAATCGGGCGGAAACGATGCTGCCCCCTTCCGATTTCCAGTGTTGCACGATGAAGTAAATAGTCAGTGCAAACATATCGATCTCATGAACTCCCAAGGCTCGAGGTCCTGAAAGTGCCGCTTCCTTAACGAGCGATCGATTTTCACGGAAGAAAAATTTAATTATGGAAAGAAATATCAATAAAAAGAACTCGTGAAATTTGCCATATTAGAACTCTTCTTCCAAAGATTCCATACTTGCTCAAATTCATTTCCCCCCCCCCCCC
>CAJPEV010006057.1:0-11755 GCA_905338385.1 Darwinula stevensoni
GGGGGGGGGAGCCTTGCAGAGCCAGACGTGCCCTGGGGAGAAGGACGACAGCCTCGTGTGTTCTCCGACCTCCTCGCCGGCAGGCATCGCCATGCCATCCACAAAGCCATTCCTAAAGGTAGCTTCTTCCCAACCGGCGGAAACGGCCTTACAGGCAGAGCGTCCGCGTGCCGTCCGGGAGGTTGGGGTTCGATTCCCCAACCGCGCCTCACCCATGCGTTATTGGGTACACACCTTCTTCCTCCTCTCCGGGATACCTTCGGCGCTCGGTTCCCGGCTTCTCGATAGAGGAGGAGGGAGGTGTGGGAAATAATGCATCATCCATTATTTTTTTTAAATCATGGATGGATTGGCCATTGAGCTCTCGTATCCCCATGCACAAGAAGAACATAATTGAATTCTTCAATGAAGCTGTCAAGCCGCAAAACGACGCGGATAAAGAATATATAGCTGATTTTTTAAATATCTATAATAATAAAAATTCCTTGGGAGAAAGCTTCCTCAATGGCGAGTTAGATAAACGATCGAAATCATGAAGGCTATGGATGCCTTGTCTCAGCACAATGGCTCCGTTACAGGTGGATCATTCCGCCGCGAGTGTGATCGACCTTCTCAGGAATCAGATGAGGTTCGGTGTGTGTAGTTGCAAATTTGCAGTGCGCAATGGCGTGCAATTCAAATTTGCACACGAGTGCAGAAGTCTGTCAGTGCAGAAATTGTGATTGGATCATTAAGTTTTTTATTATAGTTTCTTCTTCATTTTTTTTAAATGAAGCCTATTCGTTTTATCTTCTATTTAAAAAATTTCCACCGCCCATGGTGATATTTCGTTAATTATTATGGTACTTAAAAACTGAGCGATCAGTTCTCAGTTTTCAACTGATACGATAAATTACACATCAACAATCATATAATTTACATTATCGCCCACAAAATTGAACTTCTGTTTAAAAAAGAAAGTTTTTTATTCGATAATCCACAAAAAAATTACGATGCAGATATGTTCCAGAGGCGAAGTTTAATTTTAAAAGTAGCTAATGAAAAAAGATGACGAATTTGTACCATAAAAATTCTTATCCTTTCTTTTAGACCTGAATTATCTTGAGGAAGTTGGTATCTGGAAGACATTTTTTGGGAGTAAATTTCAGTTTGGCGAAGAATTCTGAGATTATCCATCCGGTGGGGTGATCCACCTGGAAAATGGATCCACCTGGAAAATGCGTGAACCTTGTGAATCGCTCTTTGTATATGGAATACCACTGCACGGTCCCGATTTTTTTTTACCATTACCATTATTATGGAAAAAAAAATCGGATAAAGGTCACGAGAATGACTTGAAGAATATAAACTTTCTGCAAATTGAAATATATATATATACAGGGTGTTCCAAAAGAAACTACCCACTGTTTGAAGATGCATAACTCAGAAAGTAAAAGGCGTAGACCAAATAATATGACACCACTTTGTAGACCAGAAAGTTCTCTTTACGATGGTGTAAGGAAGTTCACTCAAAACAGTTCCGTTTGAATGCCGCCAACGTCTAGACATTTTCATCATTTCATTTCCCCTTCATTTTTTCTCGGTGGAGACAAATGCCGCTGAACGATTACAACGAAATTGGATATCGCCATTAGATTCCGAAGAAGAAACCTTGCGCAAGCAAAAAGAGTTTCACTTGCGACTGGGAACCTGTAACCACCTGTTTGTGTTTAACCACCTTGGTGTTTGTTAATTGTAATTCCTAATTAACCTTCAATGCGGGGAATCGAGGGTATCCGCATTAATTAATTAAAGAAATAATCAATGTCAATGAAGTCGTGAGTAATGGTTCGGTCTGCCGCCATGTTTTCATTCCAACTTCATCTTCAACTGTATCCCCAGAAACCCCGTTGGATTCGATGTGGTAACGCTGGTCGATGGCGGCTTTCGGCTGGTTTTCACCTCTGGATTTGCCTTTGTTCCGCTGGACATCCACGGCAATCGGTGGTCGTCGAGACCTCTAAAACTCAATCACTTAAGCTGTCGATGTTAAGAATGAAGCCGCCGGGGGAATTCTTAAGAGATATGAGTCGAAGATGCGAGACGAGTCATTCGCACCTCTTACATCACCAAACATACCAGATTAGGGTTTTCAGAAGGATCTCAAGCGAAGAGAGGTCCTCACACAGACATTAAGTGCCTGCATTTACGCACCGATATCGCATATTCTGCACGAAATGCAAACGAAGTCGGGGTTCTCCTCCGCAATTAAAAGGCAATCTCTCGTGTTCTCTCTCTAATCTCGTTCATTGCTTTCAGAATGGCAAACAGTGCTGGAGATGGTTCGCTCGAGAGTGCTAACAAAAGGTAAGGCTCTAAAAGTGATCGGTTGGCTCGCCAAAGTGTTCCGATAGTTACGGTAAACCTTCATAGGAAGAACGCAAATTACTTGTTGGTATAATGTTTGATAATAATGAAAGAGAGAAAAAATCAGCGTGTCGCATCTTGCAGGAGAATTCTCCCCGGAGCCGAAAAACCTGAATCTGCCTCGCATTCCCCCTGGGTGCCTCAGGATGGACCGAGCGAGACGCAGGAGGCGCATTGCCCGTCGCGATTGCACTCGTCCCTCATTCTGTGGGTTCTTGCCCAGAGAGGGAAATGCTTGGAGGGAAGCCGAAGCGGTGGGTATGGGCGAGAATCGTCGCGGGTGTATGCCTGTTCCCGATCAGAAACACAAGGTAAGGGAATCTTCGGTCCAGGATTATTTGCAGAGGGTCTGTATGAAGTTAGTCATGCATGTACTAAAAACGAGCTTAACCACGTGTCACGAGTCTGCACTGCTTCTTCCCGACTAAACGACACCAGCTGAAGTAATTTCATTACGTAACGTATATTTTACGCGCGGATATAGTTTCACAATCTCACTCAAAAAATGTCTCTATCTGGGATTTCCACGAAGCCATAAGTCGGTCCAAATACATTGCTGCCAAATTGCACCCAACCTCCATTTAGAAAACTAGGAACTTTCAGAAATAAGAGTAATTTTTAGCACGATGCATGGTGCGCGGAAAGAACGTCGCGAACGAAACATAGCTCGGCGATGGCATCGCGTGGGGACCACTTGGTTTGGAAGCCTGCGAGCAAAAAGTTTACTTCTTTAGCTTTACTTCAGTCGGTTCTTTGCTCGTTGGGAGCAGACTTATTTCGTCTTTCTTCAGTCATGTGGATTTCACGCAAGTGAATTTTAATTTAAGGCAAGTAATTCAATTTAGTTTGGACTACTGTTTCCTTTAAACGTGGTGTAAATTTAGGCCTACTCACTTAGTCTGTGGTCAGTGAGGATTTCCTTCCCCTCTTGACTGAAAAGACACAGTGAGTGTAATATAAAACAAAAAAACAACAAAAACGCATTTTATTAATACGGTGCTGTGGCGGTGTATTGGGATAAGTTCTCAACTAGCAAAAACTACGCCATTGCTACTCCGGTTAAGCCCCGGCCCGAGCAGGCATGAGCCTCCCTGGAATTAAAATTCACTTGAGTGAAATCCACCTGAAGGAAAAAAAGAGGCGAAACCATTTTGCCCCCAACAAGAGCAAAGGACCGAATGAAATGAAGCTTCACTTCTCGCTCGCAGGCTTTCAAGCCATGAGGTCCCAACGCGATTTTTCGTTCGCGATTTTCTTTCCGTGAGCCATCACGCACAGGTGAGATTAAGATGTGACTATAAAAGGAAGAAAGCAGGAGCAAACAATTGTACCTGAGTAAATTGTCGTGGAAAAAATTCTACACACAGCCAAAATGATCTACGATCGTTCCGGTCTCACCTATGGAAGCCGGAAAACTGTCGTTTCTTTTCCCTTCTGCATTGCACCTAACTCTCCCTTTCCTCTCATGTAAAAGAGGAGGCACTCATGTCTCACCTCCCACTACCTGAGGAGAGGGGAGATAACGTGGCGGGCACTTCACCTCATGCCTTCTTGGCAGCATCGGTCATTCCCGTCCCCAACCCGCGAAACAATGTCATATCTTCCCGATACTCAAGAAAAAAATGATCCATGTCTTGACATGAAACGCATTTAACTCTGCCTTTAATGGAGGCCATCGCTATATATTTTCCGTATGCATGGAATGAAGTTTCCCTTTCACCTTTCATGGAATTTCGTAAATGTTCAGGAAGGCTATGAACCATCAGCCCAGCGAAACATGACTCATCTTCGCGTTTCCCATATGAAACTTATCGAGAAAGCTTAATTTTTAAACGTTGATTGTCATTTGTGTTGCGGCTGAGAACCCCCAAAGATTATTCCGGGTGTCTGATTTTCTTCTTCGTCTTCTTCCACATGCTAGTCTTCAAGGCAGCGGGAACTGACGTTCAGCATCGCTTTCAGAGTACAATGACAGGATTCCTAAACGGACGTATCAGACATAAACGGACGTATCAGACCTAAACGGACGTATCAGACATAAACGGACGTATCAGACCTAAACGGGCGCGTTCCGTCCTCCCTTTCGTTGCAATTAGATAAATTTGGCCGATGAAGAGTTTTGAAGAAGCAGTTTGAGTGAATGGAATTGAAACCAATGACAAACATGCTCGTGCCAATATAGCTTCTACGGTATTAGAGGTTACTTCTCGCCTAAGCGAGAAAACAGAAGCTTGGGGATGTTGAACTACCCTGGATACAAGGCGAAGAAGTGCCCGTAGGCTCAAATGGCTTCTCCCTTTTTCAATTGTGATGGTACATTTTTTAACACGGAAAATGTCTGGCCGTGATTGAAGGGTCGCCGTCAGGTGTCTCCCTATTCCAGTGCCATTGAGGCGGTACTTGAACTTTTCCCGCAGCGGGAAAAGTTCAAGTACTCTTGGCAATCGGCGAGGAAACACGGTTCGAGTAGTTGCTGGTCTCGGCGGAGGGAGGATCATTTTAACAGTTATCGTTTCATAAATATTTTTGACATTTGCGATTCGCGTCGGCCTCCCCGACTAACGCTGATTCTAGCCATGATCTCGAAGGATGAGAAATCTGAATCTTGGTACACGTGTACCTTTTGGGATGCAGAGTTCAGAAAAAATCACACTTTGGAGGTACATGCCCTGGGGGTACACATTTTTGGGGGAAACTTTTTTCTTAAATGTATTTTGTGACAGATGAGGATGGCATTCAGAGAGTCAATTGGATGTGCTGGGTTCGGTGGTGTCGTAGTAGTAGCATCTCTGACAGGCAAGCAGAAGGTCCGGGATCAATTCCTGGCCATTCCTTGGCTTTTGGCCTTTCTCTTTGCCCCGTTACTTATTCCCCACCATAACATTATTTTTGCTTGAGTAAAACGGAGAGACATGGGAAGTTGAAACTTCGCATGGACGTGCCTACCGAGACGATGAGTTCAGGAAAAATCGAAAACTTTAGATCCATGCNGACGATGAGTTCAGGAAAAATCGAAAACTTTAGATCCATGCCCTGGGGGCATATTTTTGTGAGCCGACGTTTTTAAGTACATTACATTTTTTCGCCAGCAGAAAGGGGAAACGTATAAGGCTGAAACTGTGTGGCATGGATTTCCCTGAGTCTGCATTTCAAAAGGAAAAAAAATTTCGTTAAAATCCATTAGGGCACTTTTTTCAGTCCCATTTTCTGATTTTTTTTTCGATCCAATGAAACAAAGAAAGAAAAATTAAGCTTCCCTCGGATGTACCTGTTTGATGGCTGAGTAGAGGAAAAATTATAATTTTGAAATATGTCTCCTTAGCGTAGATTATTGATGGGAAGTATTTCAAAATGTATTCTTCACACTTAAAAAAGGGACACCAGAAAATATTTCAAGTTAGGCAGACTTAGGATCAGAAAGGTAATGATTTTGATAAAAATCAAGACTTTCGACCCTATATGTCACGTATTTCAATGGGGACGTTTTTTTAAATACGTGTTTCCCATTTCGCAAAAAAATGAATGAATTAATCACTATTCAAGATAATTAAGCGTTTTGCAGGTATCTAGCGGTGAACTTCGCTCGACCCGACCGGACGTCCCCGACCGTGGACGTGCCCGACTTTAGCCATCTGCAAGTCGAGCGTCTGCGGTGACGGCCAGGTTGCGTTTCGCGCACGGATTGACTGTAAGCCACTGCCAGTCCGTTGAAACATTTTTGACCTGAAAAGGGCAGGAACCAATTCGGGATGTGGTAATGCACTCTTAACAATGTTACCATTACGTTACCTCAAGATTATGGTAACATGAGCTTACAGAGGTAACTTCACTTATAGTAGAAATGACTTGACAGGCTACAGGCTCGCCTGTATCCCATTCAAATAAAAAATTTCCCAGTTACATGCATTTAAAATACATCTCCTGCCGGCCTGCTTCCCTACATCAGCGATGGACCTTCCCGTGAGGGCTTTCAGTCCACCCCGTCATCCCTGGGGGCAGGCGGACAGGTGTGAAAGAAACCTGACGCCCCCAACAAGGGCGGTAAGCCAGGGTCCTACGATGTCGGTGGAATAGGAGTGAACTACTGAGAGCGCATGATGAAGACCCTTCTCAGTTCCGCTCGCGAGCGTACTACGAGATTTCGCGGGGCCCGTCACCAATGTGTTAAGTAAATGAGTCTTTGTTTTTTTATTATATTACACTCACTGTGTCTACCAGTCAAGAGGGGAAGGAAATCCTCACCGACCACAGACTAAGTGAGTAGTCCTAAGTTTACACCCCGTTTAAAGGAAACAGTAGTCCAATCTATATTGAATTACTCTCCTTGAAAGAGCATGGCTCTTTCAAGGCAAAGAACCTACTGAAGCTTTGACTTTGAACAAGAGCAAAGAACCGATTGAAGTAAAGCTAAAGAAGTAAACTTTTTGTACGCAGGCTTCCAAACCTAGTGGGCCCCACGCGATGCCATCGCCGTGCTATGTTTCGTTCTTGATGTTCTTTCCGCGCACCATGCATGATGCTTAAAAATATTTTGATTTTTGAAAGTTCATAATTTCCCAAATGGAGTTTGGCACAAGCGTTGCAATTTTGCAGCCATGTATTTGGACCGACTTATGGTTTCATGGAAATCCCAGAGCCATTTTTTGAGTGAGATTAAAAAACTATATCTGCACGTAAAATATACGTTACGTAATGGAATTACTCCAGCTGGTGTCGTTTAGTCAGGAAGAACCAAGCAAACTCGTGACACGTGGTGAAGCTCGTTTTTAGCATATGCATGACTAACTTCATACTGACCCTCTGCAAATAATCCTGGACCGAAGATTAGATTACATTGTGTTTCTGATCGTGAACAGGCATATACCCGCGACGATTCTCGCCCATACCCACCGCTTCGGCTTCCCTCCAAGCATTTCCCTCTCTGGGCAAGAACCCACAGAATGAGGGACGAGTGCAATCGCAACGGGCAATGCGCCTCCGCGTCTCGCTCGGTCCATCCCTAGGCAGCCAGGGGGAATGCAATGCAGGTTCAGGTTCTTCGGCTCCAGGGAGAATTCCCATGCCAGATACGAAACGCTGATTTTCTCTCTCTTTCATCATTAACATCCATTATACCAACAAGTAATTTACGTTCTTCCTATGAAGGTGTACCGTAACTATTGGAACACTTTGGCGAGCCAACCGATCACTTTTAGAGCCTTACTTTTTGTTTGCACTTTCGAGCGACCCATCTCCAGCACTGTTTGCCATTCTCAAACCAATGACCGAGATTAGAGAGAGAACACGAGAGCTTGCCTTTTAGCTGCGTAAGAGAACTCCGACTTCGTTTGCATTTCGTGCGGAATATGCGTTATCTGCGCGTAAATGCAGGCACTTAATGTCTGTGTGAGGACCTCTCTTCGCTTGAGATCCTTCTGAAAACCCTAATCTGGTATGTTTGGTGATGTAAGCGGTGGGAATGGCTCGTCTCGTATCTTCGACTCATATCTCTTAAGAATCCCCCGGCGGTTTCATTCTTAACATCGACAGCTAAAGTGCTCGACTTTCAGAGGTCTCGACGACCACCGTTTGCAGTGGATGTCCAGCGGAACAAAGGATGTGGAAACCGCAATTGACCAGTGACCTTAAATTGACCGGGAAGGGGATTCTCGGAGTATCGTTGGCAACATAATGTTGCACAGTCGAAATCGAAGGTCTCTGAGCCGAAAGGTGAGCCACTTACATAACTCACACGGTCGAGAATCACAGAGATGCCATCTAAATTATCCACGCCTTCACCGAGGCGATCTTCCGCTTGAACCGGTTTCCTCCTTGATCGGTCGGAGACTCCCTGGACGAGGTTAAGGACTTGACCGTAGGAGGTCTCGACGACCACCGATTGCCGTGGATGTCCACCGGAACAAAGGCAAATCCAGAGGTAAAACCAGCCGAAAGCCGCCATCGACCAGCGTTACCACATCGAATCCAACGGGGTTTCTGGGGATACAGTTGAAGATGAAGTTGGAATGAAAACATGGCGGCAGACCGAACCATAACTCACGACTTCATCGACAATGATTAATTTTTTAATTAATCAATGCGGGGAATCGAGGGTATCCGCATTAAAGATTAATTAGGAATTATAATTAACAAACACCAAGGTGGTTAAACACAAACAGGTGGCTACAGGTTCCCAGACGCAAGTGATACTCTTCTTGCTTGCGCAAGGTTTCTTCTTCGGAATCTAATGGCGATATCCAATTTCGTTGTTATCGTTCAGCGGCATTTGACTCGACCGAGAGAAAATGAAGGGGAAAACGAAGTTGTCCGTCGTCGTTGTGGTCATCTGCTGAAACTTGAAAAATGTTTTTTCCTTTAAGGTATATGTCACGATGTCGAAATTTTAGGGCATAATGGAGAACGTGATGGAAACTCGCGTTGCTGCACTGTTGCGGCACCTCGCGAACTCCGCGACGAACGCCCCAGACTCCCGCGATTCGACGTCGCCAGGAACGGACAGCACCGAAGACGCAACACTTCCGGCAGGTACGTCCCGACCGAACAGACGTCGTAAATGCGGCGGAAAATCATTCTAAGCGTATTTTTCCCTTCTTTTGCCTGTCGAAAGACGCGGACGGCGGCGACGCCCGGCATTCCACCTACGAGTGGATCCTGTACTCCGTCATCGGCGCGCTCCTCCTCCTGGCGATGCTGCACGGACTCCTCAAATTCGGGCTCAACCTGTACGTGATGTCGGTCGTCCTCTTCCGGTCGGGCGGGTGCAAGTCCTTCATCGCCCTCCTGCTCGTTCTCCTCTACGTCCCGTATTCCTGCTTCGTCTACTACATCATACTGGACACCGTGGACTGGCGGGCCCTCGTCGACGGGGACACGCCCGAGGCGTTCAGGATCTCGGCTCTGTCTCATCCGTGGAGAGTGTTCCTCTTCCCGGAGATCGTCTTCGTCACTAGCATTTCGTTGGTCGAGGTCCTCGCGGCGGCGGTGGCGTGGGTCGTGTCGCCGTCGGAGGAGAAAATCATCCAAGATTTTCAGGCTCTGGAGAGGATCCCGCAGGTGAACGTGGTCATGCCGATTTACAACGAGCCTCTGGCTTCCTTGATGGCGGCGATCAATAGCGTCGCGGGATCGAAATACTCCAAAGAGAAATTGGAGATTTTGCTTGCGTTTGACGAGGACAAAATGACGGATTTGTACCTGTCGACGATGTATTGCCTCATAAAACATGCGGAGACGTCTCATGGCTCCATCACGAAGAAAATGTACAAGAACATTCAGGGAAACATCGGGTATTTAAAAGAAAAGGAAATGAGCACCGAGGAGTTCCCCAAGATCGCTTTTTTGACCTACAGAGGAATCCAAGTCACGGTCTGCAGGTTTCCCCACGGAGGGAAGCGACACGCACAGAAATGGGCCTTCCAAGTCCTGCAAGAGAAGTGGTCGGCGAACCCCGAGAAGCCTTTGCTCCTCTTCATCGACTCCGACATCGTGTTGGACCCCTACGCGATTCACATGTTGGCCTGGGACTTCGTGAAGCCGGGAAAGTCGGAGCCGTGGGGCATCACGGGCCTCATTCTGTGCAAGACGAAGGGCAATTGGAACGTTCTCACGGCCTTGCAGGATGCGGAATACATCGAGGGTCAAGTATTCCTCCGACAGCTCGAGCATTTCCTGGGCTTTGTCACGTGTCTGCCAGGAGCGCTGACGATGATGACGTACGAAGCTCTGGAGACGATCTCGGACAAATATTTCCATCCCGACACGAAGACGGGCGGCACCTACGACTTCGCCCGCACCCACTTGGGTGAAGACCGATATCTCACGCATCTGTTCATGGAAAACTCCAAGGCGCGAGGGGCGACGGGTTACCAGAGCGCAGCGCGTTGCGAGACGGAGGGCGTGCCCTCCTTCTATTCCCTGATGAAGCAGCGACGTCGCTGGCTCCTGGGAGGCGTGACCAACAGCATCGAGATGTACACCGACGCGCGACTGTGGAGGCGGCACGCGATCCCCATCCTCGTCGCATCCTGCCGGCAGTTCACGGGGCCTCCGATCCTCATCTTCTACATGAAGTTCGCGGAGCTCACGCTGGGGAGAATGGTTCCGCTGGTGTGGTTCCTCCCCATGGTCGTGGTCGCCGGATGCGCCTACGCCTTCCTCATCGCCAACACCTTCAGGATCGGACACAAACGCATCGCCGTCTTCTACCCCATCCTCCGCGTTCTGCTGCCGCTCTTCACGTTACTTTTTGAAATCTACACGTTGATCACTTTCAGGAAACAGACTTGGGGTGGACCCCGCGTCGTCAAAGCGACCGACGACGCCAGCTCACCTGAGAACATTTTCTGGATCCGTCAATCCATTTCTCAAGCTGGGAAAATACAGGAATGTTGACGGAGCAAGAACACCATGATGCATTCTATTCCGGGTAATTCCCCTTAATTCCGGGTGACACGGACAATACCCTTGTGTACATTTCCAAAAACTACAGCGCGATGGAAGCTGGCAATTTCGGTGTTTGCCCATAACGATCCCAGGCATAAGTCAGTCTGGTCCTTCTCGTCTTTCGTCTCACTCGTGCTCTATGAAGCTACCTCATTCCTCTACTTTTGAGGACGCGAATTAAGAGGGAAATTGTAGCCCTGCCATGAATGCGGCTCGTCATTCCGCAGAGGCAATTCTCGCTTCCCTTGCCTGGGACAACACACCGTTGATCTTTTTTTTTTTATTGGTATATCCTGCGGTCCCGAAGACATTCGAACTTAAATATCCATCTGAGACGACGAAGGGCCCCAGAGCCGGTACATCCCGGTGGATTTCTTCTGGTCACCGTGAAACATTTTTTGGAATGGGCAAACTCCTGTATCTTTCGTCACCCTCAAGACTACTCTACGGTGCAGAATTCGACTCGATGTTGCATTTGCCAAATTTGCCGGTCACGATCTTCATGAATGTGTATAAAAGACAGGTCCTTGACATGACAAATATTGTGGGTATATACTAATGGGTAGTATATGCATTTTCGTCATTTTACTCATCATTTTTACTCTGCCGGAACAAATGCCGATGGCCGAAAGCGAAGCTCATACTGTTCCATCTCAGCTCACATCGCGATTTGGGAATCGTAAATATATCTTGTATTGTTGCCTTCTACATACGCCCTCATCTCTTTATATATATATATATTGGGTCATCCGGAAAGTTCTGCGGTTTTTCAAACCCACTCGCGCATCGGCTCGAATTTCGAGTTGATGCTTCAAGAGAGGACATTGATTTCTCGCCTGATAAGAAAAGCCGGATTTTCCTCTACAATATTTTTCCATTCTGTTAACATATTGCGTAGTAGGTTCGA
>CAJPEV010006058.1:0-11739 GCA_905338385.1 Darwinula stevensoni
TATTTTGTCCTTTAGAAGGCCAGCTTGGACGAGGTCTTCGTGGATTGTCGCTGCTTTTGCTGCTACAGCAAGCGTCAGCAGGCTGGCTATGGCTCCGGCGAATCTCATCTTGACTGAAAGGAGAAAATTTCATAATGCTTGAAGGAAAAGTAGCTAGTACAAAATGCTTATGTTTTTAATAGTTATATCTCATTTTTTATGATCGAAATCCGAAATTAGTGACAGGTCCTTCGTTTGTGTAGTTTACTCCATCCTTTGGCAATTGCTTCATTGATGAAGTCTGCGACGGTAAGACGAGTGGTTAGTTTAAGCCACGTTTAGCAGTGATGTCTTTTAAGAATGTAATGTTGTTCTTTTTTCAATTGGAACGCATTATTAGGAACATATTTCCTGTCTGCTCTTAGTGAATCTAGGATCATCTGACGTTTTGCCATCATCCTAGAAGTGGATGTTGCCAGAGAGATTCCTATATCCTAGAGACGTTCTTATATGCAGCATCATAACCATACTCTTCCCATTACTTACCAATGGATCGCAAGAAAACTTTATAACAAAGCTTTACAATAAATAGTCTAGAGTTAGACGTTTCAGCAGAAGCCATGGAACCGTCCGGTTGATTGAGACTGATTATGGCCAATCGTACACTTTCTGATATCATGTGGCATGGGAAACGCAATTGAAACCGGAGACTACGAAGCAGAGGCATGTCCTCTTGGAAGCAATATCGAAAAGAGGGAAAATTAAAAATGTTGTGGTCGAAAAGTAGTGGAATTCTGCTCACCTTGCCTTCCTGAAGGTACTCGAGAGGAGATGCTGCTGTGACCACGGCAGATGATTTCAACTGTGTCGATGTCGTGCGAACCGCCGAGTATTTAAGGCTTCCAACTTATCTATGAGTTATCCTACCCATAAATCCCCTGTTTTCATTTTATTTCCAGCTCTTTCCTTATTCGAGCGGTACTCACCTTGGACTCTTTTACGATGGCGATTGCCCCTTTTTAATTTCTCTGCATATAAATCAGTCACCTCCATGGGACACGTATATTACATACGTTTCGTATGCAGATGCATTCGCATGGATATTACCGTTTTAGTATGCTCGTAATCCGGCTGTCAGCCGCTGAGGAAAATGGATGGATTTAGTGATTTAAAGTGGAATTAGTCTGCGGGAGTAGATGAAGACTTCGAGAATACCTTCGCAATTTTCCTACTTACATGACCTGATAAAGTTTTGTGAATATTTCACACTCAGCTTTGAATTTTGTTTATGTATAGACCATAGTGACTGTCTAACCATACTGAATAAATATTAGTAATCTGAAATCGTGAAATTTACATTATAATAGAGGCTTCATTATATATCGAGCAAAGAAGATGCGTATCATTAATTAAATATTGAAACCTTAGCTTTTCTAATCTAATAGTATGGATGATTGCGACGCTTTCTAACAGGGAAACGAGTGTGAAGAATTTTCCTAGATATTGGAATTTAGTGTGCCCATCCTAATGTACTTACGGACGCTTAAGCTAACGCTATTTTCAAATACACACTTCAACGAAACTGGAAGGAATAGCTATTGGCTGCATTCAAGGAAAGATTCTATTTTTTAAAACGATCTTTCATATCATTTACTTACGAGTTTGTTTGCCTATGGGCGTGCTATTGGTCGCGCCATTACCTTGAATAATGATTAATTCATTTATTCTTTGGGAAATGGCAAGCACGTATTTAGAGTACGTCCCATTGAAATACGTGACATGTAGGGTCGAAAGCCTTGATTTTTTAAAATCAAAGTCAGTATCTATATGATATTGTGTCTAACTTGAAATCTTTTCATGTGTCCCTTTTTGTTAGGGTGGAGAATACATTTTGAAATACTTCCCTCTTATAACCTACGCTAAGGGGACATATTTCAAATTTAGGATTTTTCCTGTACCGGGTCCCCCCAAGCTCTGGAGCATCAAAATTCTTTTTTGTTTGTGTGCCTGCGGATGTGAAGGAAAAATGTACCAACATATATTTTTAATTTTTTTACTCTGCTGGTCCAGCAAAAAAAAAAAACAAAAACAAAAAAACATTAGACTTCTCCTTCTGGAAATGGAGGCCAAAAGTTCTGCAGCTGCACATGCTATGATAGAAAGCGCCCCAGCGAGATTGTGAAGGAACTTAGGGGCCTCGCCATTGACAGGAAATATGTTTGGAGGACCCTGAAACGGTTCAGTGAGACAGGCTCAACTACTGACCGTCTGAGGAATGGTCGTCCGAGGTTCAAACGTACCCCTATTGCCATCCGGTCCATCAGAGACAAGAATCGTTGGAATCCACAGAGGAGCATGACCCAGATGGCCAAGGAGTCCGGCATGGGTGCTACGACAATGAGGAAAATGGTCCGATACGACCTCAAGATGCGGCCCTTCACCCTCCAGAAACGACAGGTCTTGTTTGAGAACATTAAGGCCAAGCGGCTTGCCTGTGCCAAGGAAATGTTAAAAAAGCAGGAAAAAGGTGAACTGAAGGGTATTCTATTCACAGATGAGATGTTCACCGTCCAGCGCATCCACAACCGGCACAATGCCCGGGTTCTGGCCAAGGACATCAACAATGTCCCACAGATCGACGAAATCATCTTCCAGCAAGACGGCGCACCCCCGCATTTCTCCAAAGAGGTACGTGCCTAGTTGGACGCCAGCTTTACTCAGCGCTGAATTGGAAGAAGTGGACCAATCTCCTGGCCCCGAGATGGCCAGACTTGACCCCCTGCGACTTCGCCTTGTGGGGGCATTTGAAGCAGTTGGTGTATGCCAGGCCGCTTAAGGATCTGAACTCACTCCAAAAGAACATCGAAGCAGCTTGCGCATCTCTAACTACCGATATTTTCGAAAGAAGCTTGCTTTGTGTCAGGGAGAGACTGAATCTAATTGAGAACTCTTAATCACCGCAGAATTGATATAATGATGTGATTATTCGGCAAGTACATTTTGATGATATTCCTTGTACAAATGCCAATTTTTGTAGAGTTTCGTCAAACGATGCTTGAATAGCACGCGGGCTTTAAATTCAGGTTGATCAAGTGCAATCTCGAAAAACGTACATTCTAAAGAAACTGCTAAAAAAATTCAACTTTCAGATGAAAAAAATGAAACTTTCCACATTAAAATTCAAGGTCGAGATCTATATATATACCAATTTTGTGGGAGTTTCATGGAGCGATATTTGAATGGCACGCGTTTACTTTTGGCAATTAATTCTGGGACACCCTCTATATATCTACACAAAAAATATCAAGCAATTTTCCCCACTCTCCCGCACCTGTCAAGAATCTTAGCGAGATGTCATCGATAACAGACTCAGAGCTTGGGAGTTCGCTAACATGTTTTCAGAGCTTAGTGAATTGCATTCCATTACTGATAACCCAATAAATCATTCAAAGCCAATTGTGACCATTCTGAAATGACAGAAATCCCGACCTCTTAACTGAAATCCATATCCGATTTTTCTTTGGAAGCGTGGAATAAGGTGTATTCCTTTTTTTGTTATGCAATTCCATAATTTTCCACGAAAATGGGTATGCTAATAATCGAGTATGAAGTTATGTAAGCAATTTCCACACCAACATTCAGAACTGGATTTGGAGATACATTGAAGTCTTTATTTAAACCAGATCAAATTTAAAGGTGGTCAAGATTATACATGGAAAACCCTGAATCCAAATAATATATGTGTCTGGATTTTCTCATTTTATGCAAGAGGAAAAACTGTATCAACTGGATTTTTGAAAATGGAATGGAGAGTAGGTCGGGGGGGAGGTTGAAGGGCCTCGCTTTATGCATGTTGACCTCCGTCTTCCACTTGATCGTGTCAAAGAAACTCTCCTCATAAACACTCGGGGCAATGGATTCATTGTTGAGGGATTCACACTTGAGCGCGTGCGAATGCATGGTCTCCTCGTCCATTGAAATTCCGATGCCTTTTAATTGCATCACATGGAGTACATTTTTTTATCCTCAAAAATACATATATTTTATGGATTGAATATGCTGTGTGTAATAGGAAACCTTCATGAGGTAACTGGGGTTTGTATGCATACAGCGAATATTATAGGCTCATCTCAACGGCGGCACTTGATGCATGCGAAGTTGACTTTGATGATGTATCCAAGGACAGTCCACTAATACCGGCGATCATAAATTACCTGGCTAGGATAGGGATTAGCGATCGCTAAGACTGCTTGGTATGAAGTCTAATATGTGAAAGTGGATTATGCAGGCAGGATCCGTGAAGGAACAATATAGTAATGAAAGGCTTCCTGAATTCGTGAATTCGATCGTGAAAACTTTAAAACTAAGAGGTCAAGAAATCACCCGAGAAAATGTTACTAGCAAGATACCTCTTGAAGGATCACTCCACGGGATGAGAGCACTCAATTGAGTACTTCCGCGCTCTGTTGGATATTAACGCGCTTTCATGCTCCACTTTTTTTTACGCCGTTACACCGTTACACCAAGCAACGTTATGTTGAAATGTCAATCCATACTCTAGGTTCACCTCACTTTTAGTGCTAAAAGGGTATTGTGTTAGGTATTTCAAAATGGGAAACACTCGAATAGCCAAAGTAAATAACGAAAATAATGTCGGAGTCTTCAGATTCTCATGCAGCAATAAATTATGAAACTCATACCTGATCATGTTCGAGTGACAGTCGAGAAGATGTTTTTAGACAAGGTCACTCAAGTCTAAGTAGATACTTTTGGTACTTCTTTTCGACTGCATCGATTTATATGCGGGAAAATTAAAATGGTATCCAGGTGGTAAGAGTCCGAGGAAAATGCTGCTCGAATGGAAATTGAAAACAGACGCAAACAAGGAGCTTAACGGCGGGATTACCCCGAGATAAGTTGGAGGCCTTAAATAGTCGGGCGTGGAGGGGCAGCATCGGTACAGTTGGAACCTGGTTGAGTCTGCAGCATTACCTCTAGTTTTCCGGCTGAAAGGAAAGGTGAGTCCGCTTCCTGTTCCTTTTCCATTACGAAACTTTTTCTCGTCTTCTAATCGATTCTATATGCATGAGAACATGTCTAATTTTCGAAGAATTTGCTCATGTCAATAACGGTTCCCAAATTGAGCAATCATGTGTAGTATGTTCCATGGAGACAGGTTATTCCAATTCAGATACAACAATGTATTCCATATTACGTTTCGATTTGTAATGGAGACGACTGCGAGGAATTAGTTTTCCTCTCCAAAGACCGGCCACAACGACAAGCATACATTGAGTTAAATTGGGCACAGGCACACTGTGCCTATACTGTGCAGCATTATGAGCGACTCGTAAGAAAAAACGCTCCCAGCTCGAGAGGTACCCTTAATACAGTTCAGTAAGGCACGCTTGGCTTTGAAGGAGGGGAATACTCCAATGGCCTTCTCAGAGAAAATAATGAAAGGTGAAGAAGGATATGCCTATTTCCTTCAGGTTTTTCTTCTGGTCTGTGGCGCATTTGGGGTTCCACTATGTTTAAAATAATGGACTGTTTGGAAAAGTTCATCCATTTGCACAAGTAAAAACATGGCAGGATCATAACTTTTACGATTTGATCCTACATGATGTTACTAAGCATCAGGGCATAGCAATAATGTTTCTATCGAAACTTTCTCATAACCATCTTGACCTGAATCATTATAGCATAAACTACAGTATATTCTCTAGACGTTAACTTTTCTGATCTCACGGTTGGGACGTGAAATGTTGCGCTAATTAAAATTCTCATGAAAAAGTATAATGATGGAAAACGTATTCATGCTTTAAAGATTCCTCTACGAAATAAATGGTTTGAATTACAGAAACGTAAAAATAGAAAAAGCTACTCGAACCACGAAATTCGACTAGACGGATAATCGAAAAAGGGAACGGATTCTCGACAAGTAATGGAAGAAATGTGATAATGGGACTCAATTTACGGATTTACGATTTACCTGGCAGCACCCATGGAAAATACGACCACTCAAGCTGGGAATGTGAATGTTTGTTTTTTTTTCCAAGGGTTTTTTAATGAAGAACCAGAAAATGCAGGATTAACGTTATTGGGAATAAACACCAATGGCTTTAACGTTATGTTCGGAGTTAGCAAATTGATTTAAAAAGAGTACATTCTTACATCGGTTTCTCTTTTTCTTTACATGCTTAGGAAAAAACATTGTTAAGGAATATTGCAAAATTAAGTAGGTCCCGATGTAAATTGTTTGAACCACGAGCCAAAGCATCCTAATGAATTAGGAGCTAAGATGTAGTCTATCCACGATGATCGGGTGAGATTATGTTTTGAATTTAGCATTTAATTCAAATTCTAAAACAAAAAAAAAAGATTTATGAATAAATTCCCAATATGCCCTTCTTAATTTTACATGTATTTACGGAAGCACATTCCTATTAGAAATAGAAACTTTTTCGTGGGAGTCAAATATTTAGGTATTCATGTAAATAGTTCAAGGGACTTTCTCAGTGATGCAGTTCCATCATGAAACTCATTTCCATTCTTCAGCACGATTATTTTTTGTTGCAGTCAATATGAGATTCACGGTGGCCATAGCCAGCTTCCTGACATTTGCTCTTGCAGCAAAGGCAGGGACAATCCACAAAGATCTCGTCCAAGCTGGCCTTCTAAAGGACAAAATTACAAAATGTAAATATCCATTCCTTTTTTCCCCCAGGACTGTCCAGAAGGGACTCTTTGGGATCAATGCCTGCTGACCTGTAATCACGCCGGCCAAGTGAACTGTGGCGATCGCCCCCAGCGCAGCGTTTCCGAGGACGAATGAGAACGTTTTTCCATGTAACTCGCAAAAGATTAAAGTTCCATTTCTTTGGAATGATTTTTGGTGTTTCTATTTAATTGGAAAGGCTGTTTTCATATTTAGAGGTTTTCTTTTTCATTTTTCCCTCCTCCCTGCCACATTGCATGAGAATTAACTTCAGGGCCGAGAGCTTAGTGGAGAGTTGAAAAATCTGTTGAAAACCTTAAATAAGCGTTTAAGGATTTTCCCAAAAATGTTGATGAACATTATGTTTTCTTTGATTTCTAATTGTGTCTATAAGCGATATTACGAATATAGTTCAATTTTCCGATGTACCACTCTATCGTTGTGAAGTTTTCATTCATTGATCATGTAGCAATGATGGAATGTTATTACGATGTTAAACATTCAGTCAGTGTTGAACTTTCCCGTTTATCTAAGTGCTACGATGAGCGGCGTCACAATAGTGACTTCTTGTCAGATGCAACCCCATGAACCTATAACACTTCGCACAAGCAACGCCCATGACCTGGAGGCTCGGATGAGCCAAAGCAGTCTGTCGAAATGGAGACTGCAATCTTTCCTTCGGTCGTGGATCACCCTCAATCTGGGCACAGTGATCTGAAATTGTTAATTCGATGTCTGCGATTCATCGGACTTCGAATCTGCAAAGTCACTGCCTTTCTTGTTAGTTTGGTATAGAGGGGAAGTCTTGCATTTTCTTGTAGTAATGCAACTAGGAAGCATACTGGAGAATGGGTAAGATTTTCGGCCTCCATTGAATATTTTCCTTTTAGTGTTGGTGGATCGCCATATGTTAATGTCATTATTCCGCTTGGGAATTTTTTCGTTCTGTGTCCGAAGTGGTCAATCTTGCATATTTCTCTGAGTTAGCTGTTGCATTGTGGAGAGTCTCATCATCATTTCTCTCATTCCCAGTCTGCAGAGTATGTGGAGTAGATCAGCGTTCCTGTGGCTCTTCACTGGCTAGACTATATGTGGCTCTGGATGGTTTTGTACACTTCTCCCACGCTTGCCTGACATGGATGTTTCACTGAAGCAGAGTTAAAACTTGCACATATGCTTTTATCAGTTCCGTAGTAAAATTTTAATATAAAATGATCACCAACATCTCATGAATAATGGCGAAGCAATGTTTTACCAAAATTTCCATTCCATCATCAAATATCGGAACGATGCCCAATGTGCCCCAGCTGCACGCACAAGTTTTTGGAAAAGTTCTCCTCCGTGCCACAAGATGGAGATGTGAGTCTCGCTTTTTCGTCCAGCACTTCTTCCCTGGAATCGTCCCTTGCAGGAGTGTTTACTACTTCGTCATTTCTTGTCCCCTTATTCAAGACCGATTCATGGAGCCCAGGCCATAAACAAGCTCTAATTCCCTATAAGAAACCTTGACCTTGAAAGGTGAATACGTTCGAGAGGAGTTTGCGAACGTTGTGTCCGTGAAGTCCTTCCACCGCTTCCTCGTCTTGAATGAAGGCATGAAATTAGGTATTGAATTCGTGTACAGCACATTGTGGTGCTCTTTTCCCCGCAATGCTCTGTAATTAGTACATTACGCGGAAAATTACCTCCTGTACGGTCCAATGTCTCGAACCTAACCATGGGACAGACTCGTGTACGGGCAGGGGATGATACAAGTAATAGGACCGGCAGTACAGTATATGTACTGCAGATAGAAATGTCTCCACCATTGTGGGTTTCGGGTTGCCACAGAAAAAGCGGACATATCTGGCGCGGCACATTCATGCATCGCGTTCGTAGCATGCTTGCACACGGACACGTAATCTTGGCTCTGCTTGTCGCGGTTGCACCGTGCACATAAGCCAAACTTGACCCACAGATGTACTAGACGAAGTGCCACAGGAAACGCGGACGTTTAGGTTACGCCTCATGCATCTGCCACCCGTTTGCCATGCGTACATCAGTGGGCCAAGCTTGGAAAAGCTGACTTAGCGGATATAGCCACACTTGACCCGGGGATAAATTGCTGACTGGGTTCTTTCTTCGTTGGAACATATCGCTAGTCAAAGCACGGCTTTCCTTCCCTCCCCTTAAATTTGTACAGCTTTGCGCGGCCCAGGTCTGCAGTGGTTGTCATGCATTAGGAAACGTCTTGAAAAAAGGGAGAAGAGTGGTGAGAACCGGGTCGAGGAAGCCAAATGACGAACGAGGACATCGGACATCCCTGGCGGAAAGATGCCACTATAAGCTCCACACACACGGAATGTCTATCTTCTTGTCCTTGGTCGACGAGTCGTTATGATGCAGGGTGCCATGATTCAGTGGATACTGTGAGTCACTCCACTCATGCCTGTGCCGGTCTCGGTGTTTCGTGTCCTTTCGTCTTCAAATCGCATTCCTACCGTTAATTGCGTCGACTGACACCATCATGGCAACTCCTTTCGTCGTGAGTCGCGAACCTGCGACGCCTCGGCGGACGAGGTTCGCCCCGGAAGAAATCAACGTGCTCCTGGAAGAGGTGAAGAAACAAAAGGAAGTGCTGCTGGGCCCAGTCACCCAGGCGAACACCCAGACGAAGCAGAACAGGGCCTGGGAAGTCGTCGCCTTCGCCATGTGCTCCGCGACCGGCACCGAACGGTCCGGAAGCGAAGCGAAGACCAAGTTCGTGCAGATGAAGCACGCCGCGAAGCGACGCTATCTGCTGGCCATCGCTCAGAGAAATGCGGGCATGGAACACCGTCAACAGTCCCAGACGGATGCGAAGGTCCTTGCGATCGTCGGAAGACCGACCAAAGCAGAAGTGCATAGTTTCGTTCGCAGGCCTTTCCTATCCGCCGGACAACAGCAAAATGCTTCCACGGCGACACCCAGTGAGTTCAGAACCCAAACTTTTTACATAATTAAAACCACAGGATGAATCTGACAAACGTTTTTCGCTCGTGCAGAATTGCTCATTCCAAATTTATGCTTCACCTGCTCTGTTGCTCTCTGTGCCCTCACGTGTTCGTTGTGTTCCATGAGTCTGAGTTTTCGTTTCTTCATTATAGTCGTAATTTTTTCGTTTGGGGGGCATTCGTTCCGCTGACTCGAATTCAAAGTAACGTAGAACGTGGCACAGCGCAAAAAAGATGTCCAAGTCGTGCAAATGCTGTACTTTTTGCGGTGGCAGGTATCCTTTTGTCTCATCGTCTCCACGTAGCACTGTGCATTCAGTATTTCAGGACAAATTCATGCTTCGAAATGTCCTGAAAGTATAGAAATTGTAGGCAGAGACATGGAA
Source organism: Darwinula stevensoni (assembly GCA_905338385.1). NCBI lineage: Eukaryota > Metazoa > Arthropoda > Ostracoda > Podocopida > Darwinulidae > Darwinula > Darwinula stevensoni. Next base: position 10,056 of record CAJPEV010006058.1, read on the forward strand.
GATCAGTGACCTGGTTCGACCGAGTGACCCCCTGCCTCTCATTCATTAGATGTTCCGTAGCAAGCACTGGTAACGATAGATCGCTCATCGACTTAGGTGTCTCGAGCACTGGGACAATCGCAACGTCGATTCACACTCTTCAAAATTGCATTATTTGGACAGGACCGACGGAAGTGACGCTCGCATCGAGAGACGACGACCCAGCCACGCCATCGACCCCTTACCCAGTCCCATCGACCTCCTCGCAGAACACCGAAGGGCGCAGCGGCCTCGGATGGAACAGGCAATCGTCGTGCCTCCCTTGCTATCCTTCGAACCCAGTCGGCGGGAACGCGGCGCCGAGCGAGAGCGACATTTCCGCAACGCTGCTGGTGGCGCAAGGGCCGATCCTGAGGGAACTCAAGAGCATCTCTTCTTCCCTGAAGGAGCTGGTGGAATACCAGAAGCAGCTCATCCTATTGCAGGCAAATAAGTGCGAATCCGATTGATAGAGACTTTCTCCACTCGTCCGACCGATTTTTTTCAACTTTCCAAACTTCACGGGGGTGGAACTGGAACTCATCGGGATTCACGTGAAATGGAGTCAACCATCTGAATCTGGACTCGAAATTTAATATATTTTCATTTTCACCCATAAAATGATCAAAGCACTGCCTAAATGCCTTCCGCTTTGTTTTCCATCTATTCGCCGCGTTTCTGTCAAGCTTCCAAAAATTACACTGCCTCAAAATGGAGAGAATAGTACGTTTTCATTCGTGTAAACCTGAAATTGTAACCAAGTTTGGTTTAGATTCCGATAGCTTTTGCATTATTGCGTGCCATTCCAGGAAATTTCAAGTTGGCTCTCAATCCATTTCAAAGTGCCAGTGAAGTGTTGAAGAGGAAGAAAGACGGGATCTGCGCACCCTTTCAAAGCACTCTGGTGTGCTATTCGTTTCAAGGCGCATATGCAAATACATCATTATAAATTTTAAAAGAAGCTGAGCGGTGTGGTATCTCCGCAGGGAAAAAAAAATAAAATCGCCCGGGATACCGAGTCCCCGCCAGCGCAGAGACATCACCTTCCCCGGGATGAATTCGCGTCCTAGCAAGCAGAAAAACGAGGCAGGGTCTTGGGGGAAGGTGCGAGACGAGAGGCCAAGAAAGACCAGGCGACCTCGGCTGCAAGGGATCTTCCTTCTCCAAATCGAAACTTCCTGCGATTTCCCGGAATGGAATTGGACAGGCCCGATCAATCCCTTTCGTTGCCAGGGCTTGGAGCAATCAAAAGGATGTAGTGAATATGGATTCCGTTTTCTTCTGCTTCCCTTGATATTATACTGTCAACAAATACTCCAAAAGAGAGAATACCCCTGCATTTCGGTGTAAATCCAAAACAGATAAGAGGTTTTTCGATGGTAGGGACAAATGCATTATTAATACCAGTACTGTGGGGATCTGCATAAATTATGGCCCGCCCCACATACGTCGTTGGATTGCACGGCCACTTCCTACGGTAGAGAGAAGTAGTATTCTTCTCTCCACCTAAGAAAACAGACGACAGAACCTGCGAGCACGTGTCTTTACTGAAACTCCAATTGAATAGAGTTTATTCAGTTTCGTACGTGGTTTTCAAAAGGAATGAGGGCATATTTCTTCACGGGACTCCATGATTCTATCTGGAAGATGGGGATGACAAATAAGG